>JPKZ01000986.1:1476487-1502310 GCA_000803305.1 Toxocara canis
TCTCCATTCTCATGTTTTTTTGTGTACAATGGGGATCGCTAATTATTTTCCAGTTCTGTTCACTGCATTTGGTGACCAACATGTCCAGTTCTCTTTAAGCTGTACACCATTATTTGTCTCACTTGTATATATTTGTGCTGAAACCAAATTTTTTCCATAAAATCTCCTTCTCTTTTCGTCGTATTATGATGGTCGTTGGTGGTAGCGCATAAAAACGTAGAGAATAAGCGGAATGAAGTGAATGGATGAGAATGTCGAATAGCGACGCGCAGCAAACGCATTTTACCATATTTTACGGCTGAGCACAATCGTTACATGTTAATTGTTAATGCTAAGCATATCAGGCAATAATATCAAGCGTCTAAACGTTAATTCCTTACTCTCGTTCTCTTTACATTGTCACGCATTATATTTCAACGCAGTCCACTTCACCATCCATTCTCTTCCAGTAATTTTCTTCTCAATATGGTGACTACTTTTTGCCGTGTTGTGCGTCAATATACGAATCGTATATGATTATTGTGAAGTTTCTTTTATGATGTATAATGTCGTTTTTCCGCAATTACTTTTAATTCAACTAAAGTAATTTTCAGTGGATGAACTTTTTTTTTGTCGGAGAGGGGAGGTGAGGAGAAAGGGCAACTGAGTTTCATTTGGGCTGGCACCATATCACATACGTTATTCCGTCATCGTTATCATATTATTGAAAAGTCGTTCCCTCTCGTTGGTACTTTTTGCTAAAATAAATTTCGCTGCAAAAAAAACACTATTTCAACTAAAACGCTTCAGCTGAAAGTAAGTTTGCATGCAAAATGAAGTTTTTTCACTATTAAAAAAGAGGAAAAAAAACAAGCCAAAGTCAAATTTAGTAATAGCAAAAATGGTTTGACAATCAAAAGAATCGCTAAATTGCCGCATCAAAAATTTCTTCCCATTTTGATATGGCAATTCACCAAATGACACCGTCGAATTATATCAGAGCAGCGAAAAAGAATTCGCTCAATCTTTTGCAGTCGTATCTCGACTCGGTTCCGTTTGGTCCGTGTAAATGTCTCGCTATTGGCCATCATGAGAAACGCTGTTGAGTATGTATGTTGAAGAAGTGTGCAATGTTCTTTGCTAAGATCGCCAAATAAAAATTATATTTTGCTGTAACCATGCTTTTACGCCAAGTTATTAGACAGTTCCCTGTATAGATCTCACGGGAAAGCAGCGTAAGTTGGGGTGGGAGAGAGAGAGAGGCGAAGTAATATAGATACTAAATTTTCTGTGCGAATTGCAACCGGCAGTAAAGTTATTTTAAGGTGTCCGTGAGCAGCTTCAATTGTTCGCTTATGTAACCTTTTTCTGCAGCTTTAAAAATAACTTAATCGAACAAAATAGACAAATCAGATGCCTAGTTGTTGTTGCTGATGTCATGCGTTTACAACGTATGATTCCCTTTTCCGTTTTTTTGTCAGTTTAACTGTTTCCGAAACGCGGAAGCTTCCTTATGGGATAACTCACAGAAGGGCATTAGGCAGCGCAACGTTGTTTTTATTATGGATGCATAAGAGTAAAGCGCATTGGCACTTCATGTTTTCCTGCATCCATGATCTTTGGTGTTGCGCATGACTGACTGACGTTGCTATCGCGCCGTTGAAACGCGCGTTTTCGTTCGCTGACCTCCGCGTGCTTCTCTGTTCATATGTTTACACACATATTCCACGTTTAAAACAAAAGTTCATTCTCCCGTAGTGCAATATTTTTATTTAAGAGTGAGCATAATGAATATATATGGCTTATGCGGCAAAGTATTCTCGCTTGCTAGCTTCCGCACAGCTCATTTATTAAAAGCTCGTTTTTTTCTCAGTTATAATATTGTACTTTTTTGAAAATATTTGCTATGGCATCAATACTCTATCTGATATAACACTAGTGCCACGAATACTATAGTGTTTGCCATAATCGCATAATAACCTATTGTATGTCTAACGAAATAAGAATACCTTTGATAAGCACAGTCATGCGAAAACAAAAACAACACTTGTTAAAACATTGCGAACTATGTCAAGGGACTAGCACAATATGCGCTTTCCGCAACTCTGTTTCGGCCGGTGCGGAAAATGCTTGGAAACCAAAGGAAGAGTGCTGGGCTACTTAAAAATATTCCCGTTTACTCCGGAATTGCAACTTTGCTTCCTGTTGCTTCTGACGCGTATAGTGACGTGGTCGTTGTGATGGGACGATTTCTTGACGAGATCAAACTGGTGGTGTTTACTTTGTCTCAGTTACCGTGCCAGTTTTCTGAAAATTACTACTATCTCATCCAAACATTTCCATTGCTAACTCTGTTTACTGCATGATGTTGTTTGCACCGTTCTGCACGATATGAGCTCATGTTTCGATTTCAGAAATTGAACTTGAGGGCAGTTATTCCGATCTCATACCTCTGCAGCCTTCCTATTATCCATGCTTCAAAACGAGTGGTATAAAACCTCAAATCAGTTGAATCGTCTCAGTTGCATACTTGCGAGATAAACCTACCCAGACAACCGGCTTCAATGTAGCTCGTGCTAAGGATTTACCGTTCCCAAATCGAAAGGCCCTAACAGAGATGGAACTGGTATTTCTTTTCAAGCGAGCCGCGAAAAAATTCTCAGGGGTTTTGAAGTCCTGATATCGCTGCTCACAGCTCGTCCTAAAATCCATAATTTGGTCGCAGTTTTTGCATGGGAGTCTTTGCAATGCTATTGATTGCGCTTACCAAGTTTCATCGCAGAAGCCATTTCTAGTTCATGAGTCGAAGCTGCTGGACGGTCAGACAGATAGACACATGCATACATACGCACAGATATGATGGGCCCACAGTGCGCTTTTAATGCGACTAAATAAAAATCTCACTCTCATGTGCATATTTACATTCCTTCATAAATCGCGTACTTGTACATACTAGATACACGCGCAGACATTTTCGCCACATGGTGTGCGCTTATTATAGGGCTAAAAGCTCATCATAAGGACTATGCGCATTGCATCGTTCATCATATGTCTTCGCATCTTGATTCCTTTGCACGAAAGTGGCGACTTCCGTCAGCATTGTTTTGCGATATATTCATAATTGGTTTGTTGCCTTAAACGTGTTGCTTCGTCTTTCTTTTTTCGCATATAGCTTTTGCTGTGCTCATTGTCTTTAATTTCACCAAATATCGATGTTCAGGTTCATCATAAAAATTTTTATAACTTTGCGTACAAAGCTTTTTATTTGCGCAACGCCAACTGCTGTTTATAGCCGTTCGCAGCTCATCGCCTCTGTTAACGATATTCTCCTTTGAGGAAATTGATACGATAAAAAATTAATGGGAATTTATGATATGAAATATTGTGACACTTCAAGCTGAAACTGAAGCACGTGATTTTTTATGGGTTCTCGAGATGGATTAAAGTTGAGGCGTGAATGACGGTTTTTTTGCGAAGCACAAATGATATGAGAATCGATATTTAAGTACTCATAACGATCAGTAACGAATAATAACATTAATAATTAAGAGTTATTAACATTGATTAATGAAGAGCAACAGTAATGATACATAACTGTTCGAGTTAAAGTAGCCCGTTTGAGCGTTTTCGGTATAAAATTGTTTGAGTGTCTTCGATTTCTTTTAATCCCATATTATGTTAACGGTTATTATGATAATGTATTTGATTCAATGTTCCCCTGTTCATATCAACGTAGTTTATCACGAGCTCGTAGCGTCCAATTTTTCGCGCTATCTCAGCCTTTTTAAATTCAGTTCATGATTCCTTTCGGGTCGTCCAGGTATGCCGTAAACTTCCTAATGATGTCGTTTCGACGCCTAGTGTTTCTTCGTTCACAGATCGCCTAAAGAATTTCAATTGTCGAAGCGCCTAAGAGTTTGTGTTCGGTTGACAGATTCTTTTAGCCATCGTGATCGTATGCTTTATTCCTTCTTATTGTTGCGTTTTTATTTCAGGCCGTTCTTTATTTTGCTAGGCGAAATAAAGACTCCTACTAATGCTATTAATAGTAGTGATGCTAATCCTGCATTTAGTCAGTGAGGTTGATTCACCCCAAGAATTTCGGAAAACAGACTGATGCCTGCACGATAATCGCTTTTTGCGGTCTCGGCGAGAATGGTCCAATTCGTCCTATAAATGCTCAAAAATTAATCCAACAACGCTTATGTATGCAGATATATTTTTTCCCGTTCATGGCTTGAACGTTCAGGCATTTTGTTCATCAAATTGGAAGTGCTGTCGCTATTGGCTTCCATTTCCCTATGCGACTGAGATTTTTTAAATAAAATAGCATGATTATTGTAATAAAACAATATCATCTATAATTTGTAGTATCTATGTCGCTCACAGTATAAATTAAGAGTGTTCAAATGGTCTTTTTCCATTCAGAACTCGTGAAGCTGCATCAAATGGTGAGCAAAAAAAGTGGCAAGAACATTTTTAAAATCAAAGCAGACAAATTATAGCATGTGTAAATAAGGAAGAGAATGCAAGAGAGAAAGAAAGGGATCGAGAGAGAATACAAGGAAAAGAAATCTGTACCGGTCAGTCGAGGAGTTTCGAGGAAAAGTACATCGGAAAGAGAATCCTGATCTCAATTTCTGATCGATTTCTATGGCCTGTTAGCCAATTCAAGAAGGCTTTCCTCGTTGTCTGTGATCTTTTAAGTTTAAATGACAGCGTTTCTGACATATTCCGGTTTTTTTCGTCTTTTGATGATTAGAGAAACGCACATCCAGAAGAAAGGCGCACAACCTAATATTCCAGTTGACATTAATATCAAAATGTGTATTCCCGATAAGGTTCATTTACCCTTGACAAATGGATCTCATACTTTGCTGCTTTTCAACTAACCATTATATCAAATTGCTTCTCAGCAGTACCGTCTCTTCTGCTTGTTTCAGTTCCATATTGCAACCGTTTTATTATTGCCGCTTATAAAAATGTTCAAAAGTGTGTCAAATAACAAATGAACAGAACTCTCTTACAGGCAAACGACGATAGGCTCAGCTTTTCGATCAAATATAGCCAAGAAATTGGGTTAGTGTCTTCGATTAATCCCCTCCACTCTTGCGGAATGCAGAGCAGCCTTTCCTTTACGCTGCACTCTTCGTCAAAGATTTTAATAGCGATCTAATCCTGTTGTGAGTAAAGCTATTCAGTTGAATAAAACCCTTACGGTTCCTCATGAACGACAGAACTTGATGTCGATGTCGAGAGTGCTTTTCGTTCGATAGAATCGCCCGCGTTGCACTGAAGTTATGCGTGTTCTACAATGTTCTCATGATTGCGTGACAATTTTTAATGAGCAGTGCACACCCATTATCTTATCTGTATGTGCCATCCGTCACGCGCCCTAAGCGCGTTGTCAGTCAAATTCAGCAAAGGCGCAAACCTATGGTCTAATAGCGTACCGAATTTTTGCGAAAACGGATGGGTTGACTGAACGACATGACCCTCTTAACTTTGTCATCCTTGCGTGCTTTTTGCACGAATCAGTAAACAAAGTGGAAGTATACTTTCGAATGAAATCTATATGAGTATTAATCTCGATGCATTTTCATTGCAGTGACAATACGGCCTACAAAACTCTCATGCTTGAGGACTTAATTCGCTAGCAAAGCTGCTCGTTTAAAGCTGCATAGAATGAGCGTTATAATGGAAGGAGCGCGAAAAGAATATCGATCTGTTTGCTGCAAGGAACGGAGTATCCAAGAAAAAGGAATGCATGCAGATTCAATAATTCATGTGTAGTGACTGTAATAAAAGCGCCATGATAACAGCGGTCTGTTTGATATGGTGGACAACGTGCATCAACTAAATGTTTGTTTGCAGCACATTGCAAGCAAGTCATGTAAAGATTGCAGATGTGCTCCGTGTGCTTGTGCTTGTTTATAAAGAGCATATTCTCTACAGAAGGGTCTCATTGCACTTATCTTTTCACTGCACTTCACTGGCTTCTCAATCCCATGTTTGCCCATAAAACTCATTTGTCGCGTTCAACCATTCTCCAAGTAATCATCAAGTAATTTTTGAGTAATCGTCAAGTGATTTTTCGAATAATTCAAGTAGCTTTTGAGGGCTCGTTCATATTTTATGTTAACTTCTACGCTACAGCGTACTCATATTAATTGGTGGACACTCATAAAATGTTTGCGTTCATGTGTTTCTTCATCCAAGAGAAACTAGTGGAATCTAGAAAGTGCAATCTGAAATGGACAGTTAGGCAAAATTTTCGGGGGAAGGGGAATCCCTTTTGAATTTCAGGTTCTCTGGCGAAATATTCGCTCGTGATATCAAATTGCTTACAGACGAAGCACATCTGTAAAAGGTTAGGTTTTAGGATGTTTGCCTTGCTATACGAAGTAAGTACCACGGCATGAAGACCGCCCGGCATATGAGGCACGTGATATAGCGAGAGCGTGACAAACTTATCGCTATATACTTATTGAACGTTTGTGCAGCAGTGCTTAATGTTCAAAATACAGCTGCTTTTATAGCGGCTGTATTTTGAACATTGCTGCATAATGTAGTTCACCTAAAAGTTATACCAAACATGTTTTTCGACCCTCAAGAACGTTGGTTTACCAGAATATTCCGCACTAATTTAAAATGATTACAATTCAAAGTGTGAAACACGATGTTTCATAAAAACTCAGCGGTTAATTTGACAAACGTTTACCATGCTGGATAGCACTCATTATCCGTCAAACCTTCTAGTGCGCTTTATATGACCGCGAATGGAGCCACCTTCATGCCTATGTGTGCCGATGCACGCGTATGTATCTGTTTGGAAGTTTCAAATACCAAACCAGTAAACCTACACTGATAAAACTTTACAAGTCTGATATACGGTCCTGTTATGAATTTCTCTCACGATCCATGAATTCCTGAAGCAGTCGTAGCACAGGAAAAATGATCAGGTAAAATAATGATATGTTCATTATAATTCTCTGGTCTGCCTGATAGAACAATAATTTCCTCTACATTTGACGTTTTGCTTTAAAAAATGACTGTTTTCAAGTACAGTTTCCTAGGCAAAACTTGTACTCTTGCGTTGCAGAACATTGCTGCAGAGTGCAATTCACAGGCTATGCACAAATATGGACAAACAAACGAGAAGTTTTAAGGAAAATGAATAGAAAGAGTGAGGGCAGTTCAGTATCACAAATAATTCGTTTAATCACTATTTTACAAAAAGTGCAATTGTTTTGTCCACGCTTGGGCAGAGAGAGGGACTGTTTGCTTGTAGCTGCCCATTCTTGCATTGATTTTGGAGCATTTGCGAAACGAATTTGGTAATTCTAAATGATACAATTCTCCAGTGGGACATCTTTCAACTTATTTGAGGAGTATGGTGCCTTACAGCTGAAATAATATCACATAGCATTGAATTCGAAACTAATCGTTGTACGTATTGCGCACCACTACGTATGGTCCTTCTGAGGTGAAGCGCATAGAACATTTAAAACTGGTTGTATGTTTTATTCGAAAATTTTTTTAAAAGCTGAGTATTAAGAAAGGTGATTTTCAGCAATGTCACAAATAATTTAGTCGAATAATCCGGAGGTTTTTGTAGAGGCAATGTAGAAAACGATGATTACAACTCCATCTTGTACAAAACTTATCATGATGGGTGTTTAAAAAATCTGCTGTAACGTTTCGCAGAAATCGGCCTGTACGCGCTGTCGTATTTATTCCTCTGTGACTGTTGGCAGAAAGTTTAAAAGGATGTGCTGTGAACAGCGTCCAGACAAATATAGCTTGTCGTGGTGAACCGCGAGAGGAGGGGTAGGTTGTCGTGATGGAGGGGGGGGGGAATGAGGAGAGGGAGAGGGGCGTATAAAATGTCATTAAGAACGTGGTAGGTAATGAAGGGAACAGCTACTGCGCAACAGTTTACCAGAGTTGTGAATGAACTATTCATTATGTTCGATGTTTCGATCTTTCGTGTTTTCTTAGAAAGTTTTATGTTGTGTTTAGCGCTGCTTATCGATTCTTGCTCTCTGCTGATTCTACGTTCTCTCATTCAAGAACTGAAATGATGTGAGTGCAGTATTTTCTGTCACTTCAGAGGCTATCCAAATGAACAAAGTATAATATAGTTGAATTGCTTGGCATGTGAATTTTCGCTCTTCTGAGGTGAAGCGCATAGAACATTTAAAACTGGTTGTATGTTTTATTCGAAAATTTTTTTAAAAGCTGAGTATTAAGAAAGGTGATTTTCAGCAATGTCACAAATAATTTAGTCGAATAATCCGGAGGTTTTTGTAGAGGCAATGTAGAAAACGATGATTACAACTCCATCTTGTACAAAACTTATCATGATGGGTGTTTAAAAAATCTGCTGTAACGTTTCGCAGAAATCGGCCTGTACGCGCTGTCGTATTTATTCCTCTGTGACTGTTGGCAGAAAGTTTAAAAGGATGTGCTGTGAACAGCGTCCAGACAAATATAGCTTGTCGTGGTGAACCGCGAGAGGAGGGGTAGGTTGTCGTGATGGAGGGGGGGGGGAATGAGGAGAGGGAGAGGGGCGTATAAAATGTCATTAAGAACGTGGTAGGTAATGAAGGGAACAGCTACTGCGCAACAGTTTACCAGAGTTGTGAATGAACTATTCATTATGTTCGATGTTTCGATCTTTCGTGTTTTCTTAGAAAGTTTTATGTTGTGTTTAGCGCTGCTTATCGATTCTTGCTCTCTGCTGATTCTACGTTCTCTCATTCAAGAACTGAAATGATGTGAGTGCAGTATTTTCTGTCACTTCAGAGGCTATCCAAATGAACAAAGTATAATATAGTTGAATTGCTTGGCATGTGAATTTTCGCTCAACAACTTCATACGATTCACGTGAGACGAACACATTCTCTGACCTGGGCGATGTGAGTTTGTCAGTATCGCTTTCATTTTACTTATTCTATGTAATAAAGGCGCCTTAACATTTTAATTTAGTGGTGCTGTGTACGCCCTAAATCATCGATTGTGCGTTTCAAGAAATACCCTTGTCATTACGAAAAGCATAAAGCAAATCGTACGTAGGTCACAGAATGCACTTCGGTTTGAACAACTCTCTTGCGGCAACCCGTCAAACAATCCGCAGAATCACGTTCTTCATGATGACGGGAAAACGTATTGGTGCCAGAAAGTTCCTTCCGCGCCTTTTAAAGAACGTTTTGTGAGCTGACACACGATCAGATATGAGAGGATGAGGAGATCATATGAATCCAATCGCTGCATCTGACCAAGTTTTCAGCGTTCTTTTGCTGCTGATAATACAAAAATAACACGCTAGATGCGAAGTATTCAAGGTTCATTGCCATCAAACGAGACAGAAGAAGATAGGAAAGCTAAAATCAAAACGCACAGGTATGGTAAAGGATGGCTTATTGAAAGTTATGTTGCAGAATGAAGAAAAAGCACGCAGCCAGCACGTTGAATGTGAATCCTTTCCACTGCAAGGGTTGGGGAGTGGGTGATGGGGGATGCGGGAAGGAGTGGAGGGGGGGGGGGATTTTGAATTCTCTGCTTCTACGTTCACCTCTGTCTGTGTACGAACGCTTGCACGTGTGCGTATGTATATGTGCATCTGTTCGTGCCTGTTTATGTGTGTGTGTGCGTGGGCGTGTATGCGCTTGCGTGCGTGTGTGTCCGTAAGTATGCGCGTGCATATGTGTGCGTGCTTCTGCGTGGGTATGTGTGCGAGTGTGTGCGCCTGCGTGTTTGTGTGCGGGTGCTTATGTGTGTGAGCGTATGCACGTGTGTGTTGCATGTGTGTGCGTTCGCGTGTTTGTGTCTTTGTATTTTTGCGTGTGCATGCTTGTATGAGTGTGCATGCCGTGCGTGTGCGTGTGCACTTGTGTGTTTGTGGGCGTGTGTGCATACGTGTGCGTGCGTGTTTGTACATGGGCGTACGTGTGCGTATGTGGGCGTAAGTGCGTAGGTGTGAACGTCTATGTTTGAATGCGAATGAGTGGGTATTCCAGCTGCTTCCATCGTTTCTCTAGGTATGTCAGGACAGGGGAGCGCTCGTTGGGTTCGTTTCTCCTTCCAAATATTAGATGTTTTCTTGGATCCAAACTGAATCCCGCTAAGAGGACTTTAGCCCCCCCCCNTAGTGAATTTTTTAGCCGAACTCGGTTCAGTAGATGAAAATACAAAGCAGATCAGTTCAGTGCGATCAAAGGGTCGTGTTGTTTAAGGCGCATGGAGACCGCAGATGAAGATAGAAGAGAAGGAAAAGCGAGAAAAAAACGCTTTGACCTGATAACGAAACGTTTATCAAATGATGCAGAAATGTTGACGTGTCAGTGGACCTAGAACACAATAACTAAAAAGGCTTAACAACGTTCAGCGCAGAATGTTTCGCCGTTAACGGTCGTCTTCTTACTCGATGAGAAGATAACTTGTTAAGCGAAATGACATATGCTTCGAGATGCCTATGATCTTTGAGCAGTCATTTCGCCTTTGTTATAGTAATGCTGTGCTTTATTGCTGTAATTGACGACTTTTAATAATTCGTTAACTTACGGTGTTGAGGAAGAATTTTTTGCTCAGAAGAAGGGGTCACGCCTGATATCCATCCAGCCGTTGATGAGATGGGGGAGAGGAAAGAGACAGCATTTGGAAGGTTTTTTCTTATCAGGGAGGGGAAGACAGCATTCGAAGCTCACCAAGACGAAAGGGTAAGACAAATTCCTGGCAACCGGCTAGAAAGACAAGAGCTCAGCAATATTTCCTTCGGGTATTCCTAGCATTTGCCACATTTGTACGGATTATGCTGCATTTCTTCCTCGTTACTTTCACCAGGTTTCAAACTAGTTCCCTTACCAAAGGACTGAAATATACTGTGAATCAGATAACATCACTTTTGGCGTGAGCTCTAATCACCTACATTAGTCGACTTATTTTAATTTGTTCCATTTGAAACGTGCAGTTCGAAAAAGTTTATTAAGTGCCTATCTCTCTCGCGCATTCAACATTCAATTTTTTTCATCTTTTTGCTGCCATCGTCAATAACGACACTATTTGAAGGAAAGCTTTTAATGCTCAGGAGATGAATTCATTGAGTCCTACCGTTACCACCACAAAGGCTGTTTTGTTGACATTTACGAGATGGGTATCCGCTGTCGCAGATGCACACTTGACAACCTCATTTCGCCATGCTCTTAATACGTTGACGAATCACCTATAAAACCTTCGCTTTAGTTAGCGGATTTTTTTTTTTTTGGTTGTAGGAGCGGAACGAGCAACGTCATGGCAATTGAGGGTAGCAAGAGTCACCATCACATTACAAATGGAACTAAGTTCTAGTGGTGCCAAGGGTCCGCCACAATTCGAAAACAAAAAGAAGTTCGATTTGCAGTGTATGCGGCTGTGAAGATGAACGGTGTAGCGATATAAGGCAGGCATCTATCCTTAGGCACACAACGGCTTGCAAGCACTGCAGCCGGCGATGTGAATTCACGAACAGTACATTTTCTGGTGTTATTCTTTTTAACGGCGATACGCAGATCTTGCTAATGTTGAATCACGTCTCCACCTTTGGTCCAGTTGATCGCGAGCATGGTTGAATTTCTTACATATTCCGCGAATTGCGCTTATGGCTGGTTTCTGGAGCAAACACAGTATTTTTCGAAATCGTCGCATTTAATGGAATAAATGTGGTACAGAATTTTCACGGCGGGATATTTCATTTAGCATTCTGTCGTTCTGTTGTATGTCTTACACAACCTTACATTTCTACGGTTTTTTTTCGAACAAATAGAACACCTTGTTAATACAGCTAGAAGCTGTTGTCGTCCTCGAAGGAAATGATTCTGAATGAGTAAATTCATGATTCACGAATTTTCACTGAAAAAAACAACAGATTTCTGAGCCAATCACCAAGAGTTTTGTTGTGCGCTAGAAAACTTGCTGAGGTCACAGTTTTCAAGAGTATTGAATTTTTGAATGTGGCGCGTTTGCCATAGCTTAACCCCCGCTTGGACAGTTAGGACCATTATTTAAAATTTGCGCATGTTAGCACTCTCGTCTTTTATAGATTACCCAGCAAACTTGTTTAACTGTGAACTAAACTCAACGGTCGAAAGCATATGTGAGTTTTCCTTTTTTGTTCCACAACATAGGTAGCTAATGTGTGATTTGTTCACTTCAAAAATTACGCTATGTGGCAATGCGACCTGTGACACATTGATTGCCTTCGATAAGGTCAGCAAAATTTTGAGAGACTGCAACGTTAATCGTATTATTGTGATGTTCGATGCAAAATTATTATCGAACAATGAAAAAAGACTATATTAACTGCAATCAAATAATTGCCTGCAGAGTAGTGTGAGTAGAGCGCTTGCACGATATTCATTCGAAATTCATTTTTCACTGAAAGAGCGAGCGTTTCACTGTGGCAAAGTGCGCATCGTTTGTGTGCCGAATAAATTATGATTATGAAGGTTTCTTGCCATCTGTTACATTGATTTTTGCCGCCTTGAACTTGAACTGGAATGCTTGTAACGTTTTGCGTACAACCGCACTTCTTTTACTTCTTTACTACTTCAGACTGCATACTGCATCCGATTTAGCTATTCCGTTTGTGTTACATGTAAGCCACGAAGTCTCTGTGCTCATTAGTGAACCGAACGCAAATCATAGCATCATATCGTTTCTTCTGGGTATCCCATGTTTACGATGACTTCGTTGCGTGCCGCCGATATTTCTTCATTGCTGAGGAAGCTATAACGACTTTGTGTCAACCACACATCACGACAATGGTGCCATTTTTACATCATACACGTACTGCCTTTAATGTAATACGCAGATTGTGGAAAACGTGAATTGTAAATCGCAAATGGCGTAAGGTACAAAAAATGCTTAACTTATGCGTATAACTGCAGACGAACGTCGAGTCACATCTCGAGTTTCCCATGCTTCGACCCGAGAATGATAGTCTCATGGAACCGTGTGTTCTTTGTGCGCATGATACATTACAATGAATTTTGCACTAATGGGCTACGTAAATTGTTTTTCTCACTCTTTTGTACATTTGGAGTACAGATGGAGCCCAAACATTGCAAGCATTCTTCATTTTTCTTGAAAGTTGATGGCCCAACCTAGCCGTAATTTTCAAACCCTCAAAATATTTCTATCCATTCTTCACTGTTGAAGCGTTTCATTTATTGGGCGCTGTATTCATTTCATGTTTTCTTATAATCAGTTCCGAACACGGTTCTGCACATGTTGCATTGTACAGTGAAATCCTTCAGAGAATGAACGCCTATCGACGACGGTTTGTCCGTAAAAAACGTTAGTTTCGGCTTGAAATGAACGTGAAAAGGGAGGGCAAGACCCGCCTTACCCTCACGTCGACATCATTTCGTAATATTTTTTGCTGGTCTAGCAATTCGTCAATACCAAATAATGTATTGCATGTGAGTCCTGTCGCGTTATATGAACTGTCGAATTCCCCACATCAAATATGTTCCGTTTTTCTGCGTTGAAAAAATGCATACGAAGCACTGATAAAACAAGCGACAGTGGGAGTTGAAAACATTGCAGAGCTTGAAGTAGTTGAGAATTATTTGGTCATTTGATGGGGGCAGAGAAGACTAATGACATATCATGAATCGTAACTGCGAATGATGGCGTAGAAATGACTAGCGGAATGGTGTCACTAAGGCGTGCGTAATGACGCATTTGAATAACCAAAAGTGCAAAGCGCTGATTTATGGGAAACGCATCCGAGCGCATTTCATATCACACTGCGAATTCATGTCTCCAGTTGGACGCATACGATTGTTTGTTTTCATGATCGGCTGAAAAATATCTGGGAAAACTTTTCCGGACTAGTTGACTAGAATACTTGTGAAGACTGATCATCGAAGCCTTGAGGTAACTGTAAGTATAGTCAGCTGCTATCGAGGTGAAAACTGTTGGAACATATAAAACGTGAAATTTGTATACTTGACTGGTTCTTGAATAATAATATGAACTTGAAAATCAATTTGGCGCCCACAAAAGCTCGCTTAAGAAAGCTTTAAACACAAAATGGCGACTTTTGCCATCAGAACTGTTTGAGAAAGCGTTTTCAAAACTATGGTTCAACGAAGCTGCTGCCACAGAACGCACACCTAGATTATGCTGTGTTAACCTTCTCCTTCTTCTTATTCGGGTTCACCACGCAACTTTTCGTTGAGAAAATAACTCTCAGCGGCAAACTTCAGTTGCATGGGGTGAAAAACGTTTAAAAAAATCACACTAAGTTATAAAGTAAAAAGACTGACAAAAAAATATTATAGCAGTTGTTATTCCTGACGCGAGCACCTCCTGTTGCATTGTGGGATGGCACCCTTCGTTTGTGTCAGCAACGTTTGTTTTCGCAATGCGGTAAAAATTTTCCTTCCCTGTTGCATGCACGATGTCGTTTTGCGAACTTCGGTTGGGACAAGTTTTTGGCAACTCACAAATCTCAATCCTCGGTGCGCCTGAGAGTGACTTTGTTCATAATCCTATTCTGCACTAGATGCTAATATAAAGCATTTTCTTTTCATTCGTGACTGCGAAGAGTAAATTTCTTCTTTTTGTAAAATTTAATGTGGTGAGCAAAACTTTTTCGGGAATTCTAATTCTTTTACACTACCTATATCGCAACATCAATATGCATTGATGAAATACGGAAACTGCTTTTGAACGATATCCGCTTTCATCATGCAGATTTCGTGTGTTCATGATTCTAGCTTACATTTGGCAAAAGTTGTGGTTTCTGAAAATATGCAAAAAAGTATGAGTAGTTTTCAGGCGCCGAGTTTTTTCTTTTAGACGTCTCATACCATTGTCAGCTTTGCGTTGTGTGTGCTCGGGCTCATTTTACCGCATGAGACGGATCCACCCATTTTATTCGCCTTTCAATACCTTCAGAGGTAGCGTATTTATTACTGCAAAACAGTGTCTTACTTATTGGATGTACAATAGATGTTTTACAGGAACCACCAGGGGGTGACAAGTGTGGCAATGTATGTTGTGATCGTTTTTTATGTGCCCCAGTTTATTGCCACTTTTTCGGCTTCTGGAAACCTGCATAATTCATCTAGAAAACAAATTGAAAATGTCCGGCTTCAGTAGAAAAATTGATTTTCGATTATTAGCAATTTGCACAATGATGGCGTAGAAAGAATAAGGGGTTCTCGCAGAATCATTTTGGACATTTGGATTGGAAAGAACTGCAGATTCGCGAGTATGGATGCTGCAAGTTTGTGCAGGGTAACCTTGTCCGCATTGTGTACCCCTGAGTAATGTCAAAGAGAAGGTGTATATATCTATATGTTGCGAGCCATTCGAGCTTCCTTGGTTAAGTGCTATACTGAGGATTCTCTGTAAAGAGAATAATGCTAGTAAGGCATGTGCTTTTGGAAGTTGTTCAATATTTCAAAAATTCACATCACGGCACGCACACAGTTTCCTTCGATCGCAGCCACTTAATAGCGCATTGTTTTCATTTACTTAGCGGAAAGGCCGTGAGATGTTCCGCTCAAAATCACTTTCTATGTTTGTTGAAGAAAGTGCGTATGGCTTTTTTTCATATATATTGCATATATTTGACTAATTACCCTACTGTGAACCCTCTGCACCACTCTTGAAAATCATTTTCAGTTTAAAAAGTCTCCAACCTGCTCTTAAACTTCAAAGTTCTCAAGAATTTCATGAATTATGGCTACATAGCATCCAGCCATTCATTTCATCCCACGCACCAGAGAAACTTTCGCTGTAGGTGCTATACGATGAAGAGCTTTACTATTGTGACAATCTCTACTAATTTTTGCATAATACCGACAGCCTTCTTTTCACACTGCTTTCTACAGTTAGCTTGTTTAGGTGAACGGGCAGCTTTTATTGTCTGCTATGAAAGGACTTGCAATAAATGTATATGAAAAACTACAAAAAGAATGGCACATGTAATACAGCTGACAACACGATTACAGAAATAATACGTAAGTTTTGCTCATTTCGAGCGTTTATTGAAATGCGGGACGAGGAGACAAGCATAACGACGCATAGATACAATGGTACACAGTCACATAATGTTTTTTTTTTTGCGAAATCAGTTGGAACCACATGTGCAATCAATGCATAATTGTGGAACGTCACTCTTTGAAAATAAGCGCAAAAAGGATCAATCGCAGTACTCGATAAGTGAAATGGAAGTTATGAAAAGAATGCGGCAGGAAGCGACACCGATGAGGCAAACTCAAATCTCGTCTTTGTCAACAGCCTTCATATAACAGTTAACTTCGGAGTATTCAGTGTACTAACTCCACCAGATCAACTAGTCATTTCAAGAGTAGAGAGGAAGAATTGCAGCGCAAACTAAACAAGTACAATCCAGCAATGTGCTGCAATTCTTACGGCAATGGACCCAATGTTACATTTTCCGTGGGTGCTTGACGACGGCTTCCATGTCGAAAGCCAAAAGCCGAGTTCGATAGAGCATCGAATGCTGCTAGTGAAAAGATCAGTCACTTTTCCATTTTCGGCGGTACTGCGTCGTGGCTCGTAGGTCCGACGTTTAGAGGAAAGTTCCCATTTATTGATCATTCGCGGTAGCTGGCCCATCACATTTGACGCAGGTGAAACTGCCATTCTCAGAAACGAGATGTGATGAAAATCTCGTACTTTGTATTAATAAAGCCGTATGCGCAAGCCAATCTTTACTTTTCACGGGTTCTAAAGGACAAAACAATAGAAGCTCGTGTCGCCCTTTCTATGTTTCTGAGTCATTTTCTGCTGGCTCCATTGACCACGCAACTGCTCGAAGTGTTCCGTCCTCTTGTCCAAGTTGTCAGCGTGCTTGTCTTAAAATGGTTATGAAGTGCGGGTGTATTTCGTCGATTTATTCCGAAAGCTCTTATTAGCAGATGGAACGTATCAGAAGTTGGATGTTGAAGAGAATGAATAAGGAAATTAGTCATCCGAGTATTTATGATATTACACTTACTAAGACATCTCAAAGAGCAGACTCAAAACAAATCATGATGGACAGACGAAGTATTTCGCAAGAACAAGGGCACTATGGTACTAGGAAAGTTATTTTCTCAATAGAAATTAGCTAAAGTCAACTGATTGGGAAAAATGCATAACCACCAGAAGCAAAAGTGGCAAAACAGTCTTGCTGCTATGGCACGAAAATTAAAGGAAGGGCACTGCGGAAGCTGGTCAAGCAAACGAATAAAGATTCACAGTTTGCATCGAGAAGGAGAAAAGAAATGGATGAACGACGAGCGCAGTTAACGAGGATTAGTTAAAGCAATGTCGACAATCACTACTATATCCTGAAATGTCACAACCATGTTAGTAGCGGTGTGCAGTTTGACAAAATACGCAATGAATGTCGCAAATCAGAGATAGGCCTAAGGTGAGCATGGCTTCAACCTGAATTTATATGTAGGCATGAATAAGAAATCGGATGACGCTTTTCGATGACTGTATATGCAAAGTGTATTCGAGTCATGTTCTGCCTCTTCACAGGATCCCTGCAGACCACGGGTTTCGGACTAAGTTCATGCAAAACGATGGACTGCAAATGTACTGGGACAGAAACGAGCTTTCGTCGCACTAAAAAAGTGGTCTTTTTTATTGATTGTGAAGTGGGCATGACCACATATCATGCTCATCACAGAAGCAAATCTCCATGTCACCGCAAAAAATGCAAAAAGTTGCATTTGCAAATAAATTTCGTGTTCGAGTGAACAGTTATAATTCCCGGAGATTGTTATTCGTTACATCCGGTTTGTTTATTTACGGCTTAAACTTATGCTTGGGCCTCCTACAGTATTTCGTAAATGCAATGAAATCTGTGGGTTTCGCAAAGCTGCCTCAAAATGGTAGAGCTTGATGATGCTCGTGGCGATCGAACACGGGAACATGGACGGCTGAGCTGCGGGTCTTTGCGCGATGTGTAGGGTTTAACGCATAGGCAAGTGGAGTGTATGTTTGTGCGCTTATGTTCGATGAAAAATGCCGATTTTCCGTTGTATAACTGCAAGAGATATGCCCACTGCATTGTTGAGATGTTAGTAAGTAATATTGGATCACTGCGGAGATCGATTTCGCGACACCCGGGTGTACGAAATAATGTCGATTGCGCATACACTATTTGTGGTTTAAGTATTATGTTATTGCTGAGTCACGGTTTTGGCGCACGGTGTGAAACGTTATGTCGGTATCCTCCTAAACTATCACAACTTATAACTTTTTTCATGCGCAAACAATACGTCCCTCGCATCAAGTGTAAAAAGCCACCGCGCTGGCCCGGTGAAGAGCACCGTGATAGCAAATGCAATTGCTGGCTTGTGAGCCTATACGCAAGTTCTGTGTTATCAAGCTGCAGTGCCATTTTTTCTCTTTGGGCTACGGTAGCAGCTGTTTGGTTGCAGCCCCATTTTCTTCTTCAGCTTTATCCTCTTTTCGATCGCCTATCGGTCCATTGGCTTCAACCGCCTACGAGTTGCACGCCAGCTTGGTATTTGCCATCTACAGAATCTCCAAATCACCCGTCAGAGGTAGTGATTCAACCCAAGTTCAACTCAACGTGATTCAACCCAAGTTGAATCACGTTATCGTCTTACAGCATTTACGGGATCAAGGGGAGTGTTTTCGTAGGACTCCAAAAAACAGATATCATAACCGTTCGTTGCACGCTTTTCAACTTTTTTTTAAAGCGCCTTTTTCTTACAAGTTGAATGACATTTTACCTTCAGTAAATTGTGGTTTTTGCCCAGGAAGTACTTGCTGCTTACGTCGCCTGTTATTCCATTAAGGCCCGGGGAGGTGAGATGCGCTTGCTCGAAGGTATAGGAACTAGAGAAAGAGTGGAAGTAAAAATGTTCTTGGTTTGCTCGAGCTGTAAGCGCGAGAATTCACTTAAGTAATGTGACCGACGTCAAGGCGAGCAGTGGCGTGAAAAGGATGTAAAAAATAGCGCGACCACGATTACGTTGATCCGCACGACCCAGCTGCGGACTGAACCGATGATCTGTATGGACTAAATGCACAGTCGAGTCTTGCGCCTTTCTGCTGTATTCTCCGCCAAAAGCTTATATTTTTTAAGACATATTTTGCACCGTAATCGTAATATTTCATGCTCATTTTCACATTTGAAAGCTGAACAAATCGAACCAACGAACCTCCACTTTATCTGCGCGGAGGTTGGTCACAGTTCCTGATTTCGAAGCTTTCTCGCGTTCCATAAAATTCTTTTTTTTTTCAATTTCGTTACTTTGAATTTTAATAGCCGCGAATTTCTTTTATATCTCATACAATTTCTTCCTTCGTCTCGAATATGTATTTTTGCTCTTCGCCGTCAGATAAGAAAGACATTAGTTCCGTTTTCGTTTGCGTTTATTGACTCTCTGCAGCGATACCTGTGCCAATGCTGTATTATGGTTCACGTCTTCTATAAATTCTTTTTCCATCGTCTTTCGATTTTAGAAAGAAATTTCTCATTTTTCTCCCCTCGTCGCACTTCTCATCTCTCTTTATATTTGTCTTCCTATATGCGTACTGTTTTCGTTACGCTTTTGTTTGCAATTTTACTTCGGCTTAAATTTTTTTTCGCGTACACATCATTTTTTTTCCCGCGCAATGAGTAAATTCCATAACAAATACTGCCATAAATCAATTGTACCGAAGTTCCATTCTTCGCAGTGTGTTCGAACAAACAATTTCGTTCCTGTTTTTCTCGTTCTGGAAGTTTTATGGAGCGTAAAGCGCGAGATACGTTCTATTAAATCGAACTTCCAATGCGCAGTGTTTTGCATGTAGAGGAACGTTTCGAACTTACTGAATTTTGTCCGAACGATCCGAATTTTAGTAAGTGAGGACGACTATCCCCAATACTCGGATTAGTGCCACATCATTACTGTTTTGGAGCAAGATTTCCCGTTAAATTGAAGGTAGTGTTTATGCTGAGAAGCGAACGCATGATTGGATCAAAGATGGAGCGTAAACATAAGGAGGGGATTGTAGGTTTTCAGTTTTTGTAGGCAATTTTTGGATGCTGAAAGTGAAAGTATGGCAAGGAGCATAAGTGATGAAAATTATGGATTTTTTTTTTTCAGAGTTTGTGCAACATTAGATAGTGTCAACTTGTCGCGCATGAAAACGTTGTCGTAAAAACTAGTTAGTTATCCGTAAAAGGAGTGCAGCCAGGAATATATCGAGTTTACATGTTTTCTTCAAGCGGCTGGAATCGTGAAGAAATAGAAGGATACATGAATGGACAAGCCTTCCTACCCTTCTTCCTCCATCGACTAGCAAAGCATATAAGCCGTTTCCTTGTTGAACACAGGTTCACCTGGGATATAAGAGCCCCCTGTTCGAACATCGCGAAATTTTTAAGACATGATAAAGGCTTATAACGTAGCGAACAGAGTCAAGTGTTTTGCGTGTTCAACTGTTCTTTAGTAATTTATGAAACCGAATGAACTGATGAATGGGATGCCCAAATTGTTCAGTGCATTAGAGCACAACAGATTTCGAAAAAAAAATACCATTTAGGTCAAAAAAGGGAAAAAACATGTGTAAACGAAAAGTGAAGGAAGTGGGATGGGGATAGGAGGGGGTCATAAGAGGTGGGAAAACAATACTAAGCATACAGCGAAAGACGAGGGTTTAAGAGGATAAAAAATACTATTGAATGCTCAGTCGACTGAATACTGCCAAAAGAAGGGACTTGCTCCGGATGACCGAAAGGATCGAGGGTTGATGGGAAGAAATTTGGAATGTTGAGAATAAACAGGACAGTCCTGCCCGCTAGGTATGTTTGACGTTTATTGTAAGTTTCCAGGTTGTCTAAAAAGCATGTTCGATACACCAGTGACTGAGCTTGCGAAGGAGAACAGAAGTGTTGCAGAGAATATGAGCAGCATTACTCAGCTGGAAGTAGAGGACGTTGGGGCAATAGGATATGAAGAAAAATGTTCATGAGCAGCAGTGTGAAAGCTAATTTTGTAAAGAATAAAGAAATCTTTACCAGGCGTTAAGCTGAGAAGTAAGAAGCTGAAAAAAATTTCCAGATGCACAACAGAGGACATGAAAGTCATATGAGAAAGAACAAGGGACAAAACCAGTGAGCATCCAAGAACGTAACAGTTAAAATACGGACGGCAAGCACGATGGATAACTTGCCCATGTGAATAAAATGTAACAGTCGCATGCATAAGCATCTAGTTGTGCTATATGAGTCCTTCTGAAGCTTATCGAGCCAAAACAACGCCTATATGTATAGCGTGAAAATGCACAAAATGTAGCTACATTTTTCGTGAAATGGATGCTCTCAGAAGAAAACCATTTGAAAGAGGTGCGTATTTTAGTAAATGAGTTGAACATTGCTGAAATTCTTGCAAACTCGAATCGGAAAATTCCCTACATTTTATATAATAGTAGCTCTTTAATCGCTGTTATATGGCTGCCACAAAAGAAAGCGTTTGATTCTGCCATACAATTATGCTTCAAATAGAATTTGAAGTTCATTCGTTTCCTATTGAACAGTCTAAATCGTACTCTGTGACAAACATGTGTCTTTTTATCGATGGTTCTGTTGGGGCTAACTTTAATAAAATTTTGCAGCGAAATAGCGTATAAGGAAAGTGTTACAGAAATGGGGTCGTAGGAAGAATTATACAAGGAGATGAAATGAAATACGCGTGAATGACATAACAATTGAAACTGACGCACTCTCTACCCTGTCCATAGTTCGTCATACTTCACTGTAGACACAATGAGAAGCGCATTCCGTCGAGGGGCGCATTCTATTTGGCGCTTTTTATGTGCGCATTCATTGCTTAGTCAATAACGTGTATGTTCAACCGCTATTATTGAGACGATCTCAGTGCGGTATCACCTGACTGGTGATTAGCGATCACGAAACAAAATCAACATTTTCAGCGTCGAAAAGTTTCGGCTAGCTCAGAACGCTAGGCACTGAAATTTTCACCAAACAGCTATGATTCACAAAAGGTTTAATACTTCTACCCTGCCCCTTCTCCCCCCCCTCCCCCTCACCCACCCCTTCCAGTGTCTCAAGTAGACGATTTATTGGAATCATCTGAAAACTACGTAGCATTACAAAACCGTTTAACGTCTTGGTTATGTAATGCTGTGCGCGAACTACGCTATCTGCTTTGTGTTTCCTTATGCAATAATGTTGTTTTAGGTGAAATTTAGTAAGAATGTCAATACAGATTATCTGAATGGTACGATGGGGGCTCCAGAAATGAACTTCTAGAAAAAATTAGTAGCTTTAGCTGGAAACGTACACCTTCCCTCCAAACTGGGATGGATGCTAATCAAATTTTGGGAGGCGAAGAGACGGAGGTGGATGAGGAGGGGGAGGGGTAGGTATGGTGCTTCTCAATGGCAGGGCGATCTGCAGAGTGAGTGGTCAGAGCGCTAAGCCCCTCAATAGCTTTCGAATTAATCTCTAAATTTTCAGTTTGTTGGCACGCTGTTAGCAAAACCAGAGGCGCTGCAATGCCCAGGTTTCATTACGGGCTTTGGCAAACTTGCAACTGGTAGGCGCATTAGGGATGCTTTCTTCTTGCCTGTCCCTGCGTATGTGTGCTTGCCTCTGGTAGCTTCAACTCGGTTTCGTAACTTCAGCTCAGAAACCACTGGAACGAAAGCTATGGTTAAGTTTGGCGTAATTAAGCGCATTTTCAATCGGCCTTATCTCAAACATGGAATCTCCGAGCAAAACGAATCCGTAACTGGAGATATGTATGACTGGTTGAGCAAGCAAAAAAAAATCGAAATTTATATTTCCATCATTACGCATGCTTCATTATTTCTGGATGGTTTACAACCCGGTCGGTGTGGTCAGCAGAATTGCAAAGGCGCTTCCGCTGTCTCGAGCTAGTTATGCCGTAAACAGTGTGTTAGTTATGCCATGAACATTGTGTTTATCCTTTTCTAACGCTTCTAGCTGTTTGGATGTCATAGTATTTTACCGCAACGTTTTGTTCTGCCAGGTAAACAAGAAGTATCTTTCAAGAGTGTAGTTTAGTATGGACACATTTTCATGCGATTTATTTTTAAGCATGGCAAAGATCACAAGATTCATTTATAAACGAAATCGGATACAGCCCGATGCAATTAGTATTCGTTTGGTGGTCGAAGAAAAGATAGGGTATCGTAGATGCACATCTTAGGTGCTTAACGTCGACGTCTGAACAGCTTCCGCAACTGATCTGACGAAAGTGGTCGCAAGAAGAACGTTGAAATACCCTCGCAAGCAAAGCAGTATGACAACTATGTACATGTTGATGCAAACACGTGTTCGCCGATTGAATTCACAACGACAAGAGAGTGCGTAAAAAGCCGTCAAACGCGGGAAGGTTAATGAACGGTGAGCAGACGAATGCCCCTAAGCCGAGTGATGCGCGCGCAAAGCACAGGTCAACGATGTGCTATGCAATACGTATGTATACAGCTGCACGATGATCGGTTCAAGCGTTAGGTTGACAATACGTCTGCAGTGAAGTCAAACGGATTGATTGGTATGAGTTGGTTTAGTCTCGAACAATAAATCACTACCACGTGACATCATTCGAAGACCGCTTCCCAAGACAGTGACGTCAACTAGGCAACCAAAATCTGTTTACCGCATAACTGCTGTCGTCGCTCTAGAGTCAGCCCACATGCGCAGATGTTCGCATCGCGATCGAGTTTTACGTCCTTTGCTAGTAGCACGCTCTGAGTTTTGTGCGTGTATTGCCAATTTACAAGGGATTTTTGAACGATGTTATGGCACACAGTAGCCGAAAAGTTTCAGTAATCTTTACCTTGCGCATCTTCAGTTTTCATAAACTGTAACGCAATAAATCCCTTTCGCGCCTTTTCAAAACTCTATTATACTCTGTCACCGACTAAGCGTAAAAATGAAAGTTTTGAGTGCTGTATAGGCAACACTAATTTATGCATCCAAATACGTTCACTAGAACGTTAAGACGTTAAAGCGTGTTTGAATTATTCTGTTTCGTAGCAACGTGTTCTTTAACAAACCTATGGTATCTACTGAGAAGGACGCAGAGGGAATTTCTGGAGCTCTAGTTGAGCGCCGTTCTTGAGCATGATCATTTGCCAACTGTGAAACTTGTAGTCGCTTACTGTTACGACGCAAAACCGAGTGAGTTGTTAGGTGCACAGTCAGGCTCGCGAACTTCTCAACCTCGTCGCTGGTCGATCTTTTATTTGCATTGTATCTTTTCCAGAAGGCATTAGTTGCAAAATAGACTATTTGCTTCAGCGGTTTAGCTGAATTTGTTATTTCATTTTTTTAAATGTAAAGCTCTGAAGTGTATATTAATTGTGGCGAATTGCGCTTTTGCGTAATATGGCTAGTGTTATTGCAGCCGAGTAACGCATTTCCAAAGATGACTTCTTTTTAAGTGCACAGTATACGCGTTATTGTTACCGTTGTTGTTGTTGTTATTGCTGACGTCATCGCTAACAAATAATCATCGTTTCATTTGCAGATCTAACTCATGTGCGCAGCTGTGAAGATGAACGGTGTAGCAATATACGGCAGGCACTTAGCCTTAGGCGCACAACGGCTTGCAAGCACTGCAGCCGGCGATGTGAATTCACGAACAAAGCCTTTCCTGGTGTGTTATTCTTTTTAACGGCGATACGCATATCTTGCTGATGTTGAATCACGTCTTCACCTTCGGTCCAGTTGATCGCGAGCATGGTTGAATTTCTTACATATTCCGCAAATTGCGCGTATGCCTGGTTTCTGATGCAAACACAGTGAAGAGATCATTTTTCGAAGTCGTCGAATATAATTCAATAAACGTTGTGTAAATTACTCCTGAATGGACAAGCTGTTTAGTGGTATGGCGCAATATGCCTTTTGCGGATTTTTTTTCACTCGTAGTGGAGCTTATCGTGAAAAATTAGAGTTGTTACTGAATGTCGCAAAAAAATTACTTGAAGGAGGAGATTCGTTTGTTAACGAATATTAATTCGAAATGATTTCGCTGTTATGAACAACATTTTGAACCGTTGTTAAGGACTTCTTGACGGTGGAGTTTAAAGTGTGGTATTGTTTGGTGCGCTCTTCCTGAAAACTAACTCTTTCTAATCTCAAGCACAGATGACGTTGCTGATGCTATTTCCTTTAGTTGTTTTGCTCTTTCGCATCATGCGGTAAAAGCATATTTGAAATGAAGGGCGTATTTTATGGCGGGAACTTCATTTCATGCTTTTTTAAATGGTCTGCATTTCAGCGCTCCGACCTGAAAGTCGTCCGTGCTACTGGATCTCAATTACGCCCTAAACCGAAGCCCGGGGATTCTCTGAAATTTGGTCATAATTTTTCTGACCATATGTTTGAGGTAACTTATCAAGAAACCTTTGGTGGTTTACGACATTTATACAGCTTTTGGCAACGCAATTTCTGCTGTGAGGCAAGAAACAAGTGAAAAATACTTTTTTGAACAGTATTTCTGCA
This sequence comes from Toxocara canis, assembly GCA_000803305.1. Lineage (NCBI taxonomy): Eukaryota > Metazoa > Nematoda > Chromadorea > Rhabditida > Toxocaridae > Toxocara > Toxocara canis. The sequence goes on from JPKZ01000986.1 coordinate 1,502,001, forward strand.
AGTGAAACAATGAACACTTAACCCCAAAACACTTAACCTCTGATGGTTAGACCATTGCGGTAAACTCACTAAATGAAAAGTACTTTTGGCGTTCTTGCGTTTAAATGCTCAAATTACGTGAAGTAGTCGTCAAGCGGGTATTTTTTGAGCGTTGTTCGTTTATTTAATTCATTTCTTAAATATTCAAGTTTGGGATAAAATGATCCTGAGAAGAGTGCAGTTAACAAATATACGTATTCAGGAATGGTCATTCTTATGCAGCGCGTTCGCCGTTGTTTGAGAAGCAGGGATAAATGAGGCTGACACATTG
>JPKZ01000986.1:1510305-1528703 GCA_000803305.1 Toxocara canis
GTGGGGGGGGGGGGGGGGGGGGGGGAGGCAGTGGAAGCGCATAGCACTGAAAAGACGCAATAATTTTCTCTCTTGTAACTACCATTTGCTAATCACTTTTGAGTCTTTGTGTCGGACCAACATTCAACAGCACCACCATTAGCTATGAGAAGATGTTCCTTGTTTGTGATTTTTCTGAAATTTTCAGCGGAATTTTCCACGAGCGAGCCGGCCAATACCTCGTTGTTTTCTTGACAACCTCTTCACAGGGTTTCCGAAAAACGAAGCGTTTGAGATAACTAGTCAAAAACCGATGGAAAAATAACGTTCGGGAAACAGTTTACCGCATTCGTTGGCGTTTATTCAAATTCTATAAATTCTAGCCACTCGTCGCTTTCGCTGATTTTCACTTCACGTCTTTAAAGATCCGTATCTATCTCGTCAATAACTAATTAGGTCCATTTCCATTTAACTGTTTTCGTTCCAAACATCTTAAGCGCGCTTTCCGCGAAAAATAACAGTGATACGATAGATCAAACGGTGCGCTTTTTGAGCGGGTATTAGTGCTTTAATTGTCAAAGTTATCGGTATAATAAAATGCACCGAATAAAGCACTCAAAAGTGCTCAATTTCAGCCAACTTTGGGCGTAGGCCATGCGAACGATGCGAAATTGTTCGTTGTGACGGGACCGGCGGGCCAGTATTATGCGACCGGTTTCAAGCCTGTCACGTTGCTTGCTGATCCAGAGTATGTTCGCGCATTCCCCGGTGGTGTTGGCCAATACAAAATGGGTTGGTGAGTAGCTGAAGCTTAATCTTTTTCTGTTGTTTTACTTAATAAGGCTCAATGTTTAGTCGAGACTTTTTGATGTTTTTGCAACGAGTTTGGATGTTTGCATGAACCACACTCAACTGGCAACATTGTAGCACCTCAGTTAAATTCATTTGAAGAAATCATTCGTTGATATTTCTCAGAATCTGATATCTGTAGAGATGATCGCATTGTACATTCCATTTTACTAATTCGAAGGAGAATAGGGAAAATTCGTAATAAAGTCTCATGATCTGTTTCAGCATGGCTCATCGAGTAGGACTTTCATTATAAGTCGTTCGGTTGTTTTCAAAAGCTGCAAACATGTAATCGATGGAAGTGTGCTCCTTTCCACTCTAGCACTCTGTTTTACTGAATGCTGCTTGCCCATCTAAGTGCCTTTTCTTTTTGTTTGATATAAAGTGCACTCAGTGAAATTCTTATCGTGCACTTCTCAGCCAACAGTCCACTATAGGGACGTTCAGTTCGGGCGCAGAAAGAGATGAGCAATCAAGGTTCCAGTGCCACTAAGTTTCCATTGTCCCTTCTGAACACTTTTGTTGATTTTGTTGAGCGAACTGAGCAATATTTTCAGATCTGAAGACGTGTAAAATTAAAAAATGCCGATGGTAGTTGCGATGGTCATAGTCAACGAAGAAAAAATCTTGTGCTTTTTTTTCTTCCTTGAATATTTCTTTATAATATCGGTTGTATGCTTTATATTCAGACAGATGGCTTTATGTATTCAGTTTATGAAAAAGCTGATCGAGTTATGCAGAAATAAGACTTTTCGCAACTACGAATCTTTGAAATGGGTATAGGCATAGTTACAATTAGTAGCTTTATTTTTGCAAGCAAAGCAAAAGAATTTTGGCAATGAGAACAGTTTGAATGAGAATCGGTAAATCGTCGTCGGTACACTGTACTCAAATGGAGAAAACTTCCTACTGTTTCCTTCGTTCAGTGTTTACGCTGTAACCGCAGTTTATATCGTTGCCATACTATTTTTAGTGGGAAATATGAAAAAAAAAATTCATCTTTCCTATTATGCGATGGAAATTTGTTCAGTAAATCGCGATTAAGTATTGTCAAATCATTTACTATTTTGCGTTGAGGTGCTACGAAAACCAAACAGATTAGCATCGTTTAAGTAACGGAAATGTGCTACACATTGTTTGTCATATCGTTCGTTTATCCTCTTCAGCACATGTTAAAGTAAGTCGAATTTGTTATTATTTCAAATAGGTTAGACACATTGAAAACAATTAACATCACAAAATGATCATCCAGCTATCACGAAATCAATGGCGAAAATTAATCGCAAAGATGACATTGCAGAACTTAAAAGATTTTTTATGGCAATATTGTGGCGTGATGTCTGACTTTTAACAGAATCGTTTTTGAAGCAATTACGCACCGTCGGTGATGGTATCGAAGGTGGCGGCCGAAAAGGGCTGTCAGCAAGTGCTGTGGCTACTGGGCGAGAAGGAGCACATCACTGAAGTAGGCACCATGAATATCATGTTGTTCTGGAAGAACGAAAATGGAGGTAAGAAACATTTTATCATAGGTGATGAACCGATAGTGTTATATGTTGCAAAATTCCATTCATTCCCATATTAACAATATCCAGTGATGTTGTACACTTGTTAGTTGTCAAGGCGATAAGCAATATCCAGGCTTTGGCTTTGCTGCAAATTTCCTTAGTGAAAGTCGTAGCGAGGTATTGAGATTTCTATTATTCCCAAATTGCTGCTTATTACGTAAACGAACTTAGAATTAAGTATATTGAAAAGTATGCTAGCAGGTCAAAACTCTAGATGTACTTTTCGCAGTATTTCTGTGAATGGTCGTAAACGATATGAAGAACACTGATGTACGCGCAAAAGTCTGTATGCCATCGACAATCAAGCAGCTGCCTTAACGCACTGCATGATGTGATGGCCTAGTGATTTGTTTGAGAGACCAAAACTGCTCTTGATGCTGCACTTATCTCAAAATTTTCGCCTCCATTTTCGACAGATCGCCAATTTCGTACTTTGAAATTTAGATTAGAAAGTGTTTTATGCGTTCTATAGTTTTCAATCTTCTACATTGTGTGGGGCCAAATTTAGGTTACGAGAGTTGAACTTGAGCGCAGTTATTCACTTGACATAGTTGTGCTGTCTAACTGTCCTTCACTTACCATGATTATCTAGAGTTGCGTGAATGGTGCCTAAGTTTTTTTTCGGAGCTCTCGAGCTTTACTAGATCATCTCTCGCCGAATTACTACTTTCACGTCACATGTGCAAAATTTATGAATCGTATGGAAATTTTATTTGACGGCCCAAAGAAAGACATACGCATGCACAGACGCAACTTTACCGTAATTCACGTTGGCGTTGGTGAAAAGTGCATTGAAGATTCCCTATAGCGCTTTGCATTGCTTTGAAATATCCGGCATCCTCTGCAGAGATTTTATAATATGCATTAATTGCGTCGAACATCAGCGCATTATTTTCTTATACGTACGCTTGCCATGTCTGAAGCTATAGTGGAAATTTCAGAAGAAGAGCTCTTAACACCACCACTAGCAGACGGCGTTATTCTACCCGGTGTGACCCGCGACAGCCTATTAACCCTCGCCCGACAGTGGAAGGAGTTCAAGGTGTCAGAGCGATATGTTGGGATGTTCGAAATTCGCAAGGCTTTAAAGGAGCATCGGGTGAGATTTTCTTCAGTTGTGGTCGGTGTGAGTTGTATGAGCGACTGTTACAGTAGTCGACATTGAAGAGCTGCTTAAATGGTCAAAATTATTCTCAACGCACATAGCATAATCCTCTATGCATTCTGATCATTGTGGCATGCTTTTCCATATAGGTGCTTATGCTGCACCTGGGGAAAGATGTTTGTTTTTTTCGAGTTCTCGATTCCGCAAGCTGCAGTTCCAGGTCACTCCCGGTGCTGCCTATCCCATTGCTTTATTTCTGTATGGTATGAGTGAGTCTCCCTCTTTGCTGAAAATATCGTGCTGCATTCATTTATACCCTCCTCAGCTTCATTTGCCTCATTTATAAATATAGACGTGCGTTCGAGGGCGGAGAAACTCGATGTCCTTTTCATTCAAACCTTGTCCAAAAAAGCACTTCAATCTTGTTGTATCCGTAGAATGCGCTGATTTTTTTGCTTCAATTTGATAAAGCCAAGTTCGAGCACATTCGAATTTAGTAGTTGCTGCGAGCAGTATAGAAGTCTCTCGCGCAACTAAAAAAACAATTGCTATGGAATCTCCACGGCGCTCCATCGCAGATTCAGCGATGCTTACCTCCAGTGAAGCATAAGTACTTAGATTTCAAAGCAGTATTTTAGCTTCCTGACATCAGAGCTTATTTCTTGAGGTTTAGAACAGAAGATTTCTCCACCAATGTATTTCACAGAGTACTGATTGCAGCTTTACGAGATGTTCGGTTGTGGAACGGCATGTGTGGTATCTCCAGTTGGTCGCATTCTTTATAGGAATAAGAGCAAAAAAGGCGAGTATGAGGAGCTGGTTATCCCAACGATGGAGCATAAGCCGAATCTTATGCAAAAACTCTACGATAGCATTCTTGATATTCAGGTTGGTTAAGTTCAAAACGGTTTATTAAACGACGATTCTCTTATGGGCGCATAAGATGTTTCAGAAGAATTCACGGTTATTACGACGAAAAGCTACGGTTTCATGTCATTTGTGCAAGATAACTTACAAGTCTAGGTGGTACAAAAAAATCATCCTAGAAAAGCAGTCGTAATTAGCGTGTTAAATTCCATGGAACGACGCGAAACGGTAATTTTTTGTTGAGTTAGCGACAGTTTTCCTATGCATAAGGCTTTCCTGTCAGATGTCGTATCATAACGGAGTCGATCGAGTGCAGAACACTTAGCAATAGTTTTAATTACAGTAGGTTTAATCTTGACTGTTTCTGAATAACCGTTGTGCTTATTTATGCTTAAAAAATCGTATTCATGACGAACCAGTCACCTAAGGTGAAAAACTTCCAACGAGTAACGAGCATATGGGCTAGTTAAAAAAAAAATGCTAAAAACAGTAGATGGAAAGCGCAGTTCATCGAGCATGGTGTCTTTAATAAAGGAGCTCCTCAATGAATCTTTCGGGAAATAGATCAACTCAGAGAAAGCATGATGGTTAGCTGCGTCGGTGATCGTTCTCTTCTACACTACGAAATCGCAACTTTCTGTTAGCTGTGCTGAAATTGTAGATACACGAGTTCAGACTCCGTGTTGTTGCGCTTGAGGTCTCTTTTTTATAGAAATATTGAATTTATGACAATTTCGGTTCATTCGAAGCATCATGCATGTGCGCGCGCACCAGCTAGTCTTCTATATGGTAAAACTCGAAATTTAGAAGGCACTATTAAAAGAAAATTTGTCTACGCCGAATTATGCGTGGACTGTAAAGCGAGAGAAAACGGGAAACTTTTGTACGAAAGCACCTCATACGTATAACTCAAGCGTTTCAATTCTGTTTCGCTTACGTTATATTTTCTCGGCGTTATCCGTTTATGAGATGCACTTTACACTTTCGATTTGCATATCTCAGGAAACGCTCTGTTTAAAGCTTCTGAATTGTGAGAATTTCGGCAAGAAACGGGGAGCGCCTGCACACGGGGCAGCAGCGATGAGCGGTGAACATGGGATTCCACTCCTTGTTGATAAGGAATTATGAGACGAGAAAACACTATTCACGTGATTAACGAGGGACGGATTTTTACATGACATGGCTGCAGGCCTTTGGCGCAGTCTGTTCACGAGACGGCGAACGATTTGCACAACAGTTGTACAGTCAGGCAGTTTAACTGTGCAGGCAGTTTTTAGGATAGTTACAGCTTCCGCAACTATTTTTTCTCGTGTGGCATCTGTCCAATCAGATCATTGAAAAGTGAGTGTAGGACGTATATTCTTGCATGTTCCTAATTTAAATGGGTACCCCTCCGCATGGAACAGCACTAAGGGAAGAAGCTAAGCTTCAAAAAGAACTGAGGAACTCTCTCATTTAATTATGATGAACGAGGATGTTTTCAGGACAGTCGAAATAGCACAAGTGATGAATATAACAAACCCTTAAAAGCATTAGGTAAACTGCCACAATGACAGGTCGAGACGAGATCGTAGTCGGATGGCACATTTATGAAGAAAGTAAACGTAAAAATTTTTCATAGAGTAGCAGTGTGCAAAAGATGTCTCAATAATGATATGGAACTAGCGTATTCATAAGCAGCATTAATCAGCAATTAGCACAGTTCGGAGAGGCGAAGCATGCTTATTGCTTCTGCGGTCTCTACCTCGATTTGCCTTTGGTCGTTTGAGAAGGCAAGTTACTAGAAAGTGTCTGCTGAAGAACATACATTCAGATTGTGAAAAGCTTGTTTTTCTCTTCGCGTTCCATCTGCATAGCGTTGTTTTGCAGTATGGTAAGGCTTCTTATCCTGGATGGACACATGACGTGATCTAATTGTGGACTTTGCTCAAAGCGAGTCTCTCTCACTCGCTGGTCCTTGCTTCTCGGTGTTTGCGGAATGACGACGATGGCGATGTTCCTCGTAGTTTCATTCCGCTGCCTTTATTGCTTTAAATTGTTTTTTTTCTCTTTTCACTGCTGACTGCCGGAAGGTGTCTAATTAGCAGTCACAAGAAAACCTTGAGCTTCCATGTTGTTAGTCGCAGTATTGGTTATTGGTCGGGCTTGAAAACCTCGCTAAAACATAAACTGCATTGAAATGGTGATGATTTTTTTAAAGTTTCATAAACTGCTTTTGTTCATGGTTATGCTTTCTAAGTTAATTTTATTTGAGAATAAGAGATGAATGCTTTTTGTAACCTATATACCACTTGAGTTGTCTTCACAGGTAATCGGCATTGTATTGCGCTTTCAATTTCAGTTCATTGCGCTAGCATATCTCTTGCACTTTCGTATTAGTTTGATGCCAGTTACACGATCTAGTATTATACACATTGAACGTTCAAAAATTTCATTACATAAGTGCAGACCTTGGTATAAAAGCTGCAATTGAAGAAGAAACGAACTCAACAGATTCGAATTACCTGCAAGGGAATGAAGCATCGAATGAAGCTACCCGAAATTGTTTCAAATTTTAAACGTTTGGAAATTAAAGAACATTATGTATAATGCGTGTTTCTTCTTCGATATGCAATCCTCATCGTGATATTTAACACTTAGAGCTAAACTTTTTGCGCACTGATCAATGCTTTTTGTAACGAGCCTCAGAAAATCATTCAAGTACTATTTGAACGGATGTTTATACGCAGCACACATAAAGTTACGTGCCCAGATGGTTCTAACGTAAAACTCTCTCCACAGAACCGTGAAATTCGACTGATGCTAGCAGAAGTGAAACACAATTGTGAACGCCATACGAAATTCATCCTTCCTAGACAACTTCAACATTCATACGCAACGTGCAAAAATGGTGTGCATTTGTTCGCATATTGAACTGCTCAATCAACATTGTTTTAAAATCAACGAATGCTGATCTGATAGGGAATGTTCACTAATTTTGTGAATGGCAACAAACCAAGGATTCACGGCCAGGATATGTAAGAAAATGCAGCAGAAGCTTAAGCATTGTAACGTGGTACCTTAGAAATTCACTGTATGTTTGTGTAAATCAACTATCGGTACAGCTGACCGTACATCCGTTCACTTTCATTGAAAGAAGAACAACATTTTGAGAAAAGGACGGCCGATACGTAAGAGTAAAACGGTTTTTTTCTGCAGACTATGATGCGCAAAAAACTGAATACATTGTTGAGTAGTTGTTCTCGTAGAATAATGAAAATAACAAAAAATAACTGCAAAGCGTAAAAGCATGCTGGCATGGTATGTGCTTTTTTTCATCGCTACTTAAGTGGTACATTGAATGTCAGAAAATTAAATGAAGAATGCTTAAGCTTGGCATAAACGTTTATGCCCAGTTCGGAACGCTTACTTTTCACGTGCACTATGAAGAACGGTTGAGAGGTGACTTGTTCAGAAAACGAGGATTGCTGGCGCCCATTGCAGTTTTCTCACTCAGTCTCTCAAAACTACCAATTTTTCGCACAGAACTTCACACTCAAATTCTTTATTATTGATATGCACTGCTTTGCATAGCCTGAGCCCTTATTTCAATGCAAAGAATTCAAATTAAGAACAATTTTCCTCCTGACCTTCACTTTTCGCCTTATTGTTTTCGATTCGCCATAATTTGTGCACAAGTCCAAGATTAGCTCGCAGCTTTTGTTTTGAAATTCTCGCGATGCCGCAGTTCTGATTCATGCTTTGAAACTACCGCACAGACAGACAGAGACACATACACACAATACATGCATTCAGGCTGTAACCAGGACTGGACATTGGGGAAGGTGGGGGGGGAGGGAAGGGGAAATCGAAACACTAGAGTGACAAAAACTCGAGAGCCAAGCGCCGCGCGGGCAACATATTTGGACATTTCATAGCAGTCCTGACTGATCATTTAAATTCTTGTTCAAAAATTCGAGGAAAAATATTTTTAAAACATTCCCTAGTAGCGATCACCATTGGCGAACCATAATTCGCTAGTATAGTATTGCCGCTATCCATCAAAGTTGCTCAGTTTGCTCAGCTCGGATTTCGAGCCGGGCCTCGCGACGAAAGTCTGAAGTCCTAACTGCCGGAGTATGATGATTCCTTGGAAGTGGATGATGGTCCTTTTTTCGTCGACATGCAATGACCGGTGGGAAAAATGTAGCCCGAGCAGTTCCAAAATGACTGCAAGATTTTTGGCATCGTTAAAATCGCATAGGTGATTTGCGACTAGTCGCAAAACAGCAGAAGAGGTGACTTTAGCACATTCGAGATTATCCTTGAGTGAAGATTGTGCCGTTCAAACTTCCTCGATCGATGACTGATGAGCTTCTGTGATTTCAAACTTCATCAGTCGAGCACTATGAAGCATCGGTTTCTTACATGCATGCAAACAAACACGCACAGAAATAACGGGCCCTTAAAAAGGTTTTCAATGCGGCAGAAGGCGCATAATATTACTGCAAACTGAACGGTAGAATTATTCCCTACTTATGATCGCGAAGTTCAAACTATAAGAGAGGCACACACACAGACGTGCGTACACGCACATGGAGTCAACGTTGTATGACGCGCTGTACATGCAGAATCTGCCAAGAAGCAAAAGCAGCTGAAATTGTGATAATAGAATTATTTAAATTTTCCTTCTGGAAGTGAAAGGATGAACCAGTTGAATACTGTTGCGGTTCTGAAATGCAGAACACATCTCGAAGTTAAGATGTATGTCAACGATGGAGCGTTGCTTCTTCAATTATGTTTTCTAATATTAACTTTTGAATTTTATATCTTATTTTTCACACTTTATTTAAATAACAACTTATTTAATGAAAACTTCAATTCGACTGTTTATACACGTAAACAACTCGTCATTACAATTACAATCGCGGTAGTTATACCTTTTCGTAATACAGCACCGCTGGGGCAGAATATACTCCCCTTCTAGCACGACAGTGAATCATCAGTTAATCAGTGCTGACTTACTCTTTAAGTCTCATGAGGCGTCAGTCATTACTGCAAACGCAATTTACGCTCTCATTGCACTTTAATGGCACGAATTTTTAAACTGTCTTTAGGTTCTTAGCGTTCTTTTTTTGTTCGCACTTCCACAAAAAGTTTTTGCCAATAATTTTCTGCACGTTTAATGCGGGTTTCGGGGAAGGGGGAGGGAAAGAATTCGCAATCCCGCCAACTTTCTCTCAGCAGGGGCAGAGAGGGAGGAGGGGACTTCCGCTTCCCTACCCTAGTTTTCGGCTTACATGCATGCTAACAGACATACGCACAGAAACAATGGGCCCTTAAGGCAGAAGGCGCATAATATTACTGCAAACTGAACGTTAGAAAACTGGCAAGGCATAACTTGCAATGAAATAAAGTACTTGGCAAAATTCCGTGCTTTTCACGCTTACCTTCCGTAAATGTGTGGGAATTCGACGGAGTATTCAGAATGTGTAGCGCTGTGTTCTGTGCAATGAGATGTGTTGAAATGTGCCGTTGCAATTGTTTCAAATACGACAACTTTCCTCTGCTGATACGTTTTGCCGTCTCATTACAGCACCAGTTTTGCGTATAGCAAATGACATTTGAGTGAGTTGCTCAGCCAAGATAATGCAATTTTGTTGTAAGAACAGAAAAAGCGGTGACGGCATATGCCAAATGTGATTGACTGAAGTGGGAATTTTACGCATTACGCTCTTTTGTGGACCGCAATGACTGTGAGGTTTTAAAAAAAGACGTTTATCAGTGTTTCTGTTTAGCCATAACGTGCTCAGGATGGACGTGGCCAAAGAAAAGCGCATGTTTCACAAATCAGGAATCAAACAAATTTGAAGAACTTAAGCTTCCCACACTCAAAAACATTGAACCTCGATTTGAATATGAAACAATGGTCTCTTCTCAATTGATGCCATGCAAATCAAGAATAACGTATCGTCTAAACGAGCCGAAATATCTTTTTAAAAAGAAGCAACCGAACAAGGAGGCCAAAAGGTACTGCGCATCAAGCTTTTTATTTTCTGAAGTTGCCCTTAGGTTGCAGTCTGAAATAATCGCCTAATAAAGCATCCGTGCTCTATTCCTGTTACTCTTGACTATTTCAGTGATTCGTGCACTTCTTTTTTCTGGCGTTAGGTCACACAACCACGACAGATATAGCATCGGAATCGGAATGATGCACCGAATTTTAGGGCACCAAAATCAAAGCTGTTTCCAAACCTTTAGGAGTTCAAGCGCATTCTAAGGTGCGCTATTTTGCAACATAGAGGCACGTAGCGCTTGAAGGCTGGCGCCTCTATTTCGGTGGATTCTTCGGCGGTTGTACGAAACAAGCTGGGTTTGCGATCGGCACAAATCTAATTGACGGGAGTTCAAACTTAGGTGAAACATTCGAATGCATAGGCGAATTTCTGTCAAATTTGAAACTTTGCTCGTTTCACCTCGCCGAAGTAACTATAATACCAAATGAAAGGCCCACATAACTAAATCACACTGCGAAATCTTTAAAACGTCAATATTGCTTCAAAACACTTCCGCATGTCAAGTTATTTATGCTGCGACTGCGAACGCACAAATGTCGTACAGAATGGCACTCGAATGCCGCTGTCACCACTCCAGCACTGGGCACTGTCGACGTGCCATAAGTCATCCCTGCTTCTATAGCTTTCGGTAACTTTGATCAGCTATTGGTAACATTGACTGCGCTTCGATTTTGAGCTTGTGCATGACCTGAGATATCTGCCACCCTTTTTGTCTGAACCTGGTTCTTCGCTTTTACTCCTTCACAGGATCCGAAAAACATGATTCTAAAACGCCAAACTGAAATTGTTAATGTTTCTAACTTTCATTCGACAAAACGACGATTTGAGAATTTACACCTCGGAAAATTCAGTTAAAAGCAGCATTATTCGAATGCAACAGACTTGAAGTTAGCAAAATGTCAACTGAACTTCACAATGTGTTAGACTTTCAAAATATCTGCGAAAGTTTCTGCTGGTAGTGCTGCAAGTTTTAAGTTGGCAAAAAGCTGCCAAAATTTAGGGCCAGATTAATTATGGCATTGCCCCACATGTTAAGCCTACAATATGCTGAGTTCTCATACGCGAGGCATAGACTTAAATTTCAAAACCACAGAAAACTTGGCGGCATGTCAAAACATTAACCGGCGAGCAATCTCTCAGAATTGCAATGTGCTAAGTGTTGCCATCCGTGCATAAGTTCTTTCGCTGACAAGTTGGCAGTGTGTTAGCAAAGCTATAGTATGGTTCTTCGATCCGAGATTCTGCCTAGTCGAGGACTGGCGTTTTACCAATCTACAAGTTGGCACATTACCAAAATAGGATTTTCCACAGAAAACATTTCAGGATGCCGTTGAACTGTAGGCAAGTAAAATTCTGAACTGTTCGGGAGTCTACGGGAATGTTTTGAAAATAATGAACATGGGTGTTTTAGAAGAAGAACGCTTCGCAATGTTCCGGATGCACACGTATTTATACAGTTAGGTCGACAGTAAAGCTCTTTAGCATTGTCCATGATTACGCCCGTGTTTAGCAATGCTTCGCATTTTGTTTTCCACTCGATTTTTTCGAGGATTTTTTTAAAAACGTTTTCGTCAGCTTAATACTTCTCAATAAGTTCAGTTGATCCAGTGGTATTTTGTGTTTTATGACGTAGCCTCACAGAATAGTCGCAAGCATGCGGAGTTTTACATTTTGAAAATAAAACTGTTAGATCAGATTACACTGAAATGGGGCCAACATTAGAGGAAACGTGGTTGAATGAAGATCTAACCCATCCATCTGAGGAATGCTCCATCTGTTGTGGCTTAGGTTTTCGTGAATTGGCCCATTCGTGTAGGATGACCATCGCTATCGAGAATGCCCATCTTCTTCAAATAGCGAATCGGATCGCGCTGCAATAAAGGCAAAATTAAAAAATGAATGACCTAGTCGAACCAGAGACGAGAAAAGCACCTGGCACATTTTCCTCACTTTTTGCTATAGAGGGTACCCTATAAACTTCCTTCGCATCACGAGTGATGATGTCCATTCCAGTTTTCTCCAATTGCAATCTTGTGTGCCTATCCGGACCACCGTCCACAGAGTTCCACATCCAACTCGTTGCACTTGGCCACATCGTGAAACCTTCGACGTGTTTGCTCGTTAGAACAAAGTACCTGGCAATAAGCCTGTTGATGTCCGCATTAGAAGCTCCGTCCCGTTTCACGCATTGAGAAAACTGTACAACCAGTGTTTACTTTAATCTGCCTATTCTTTTTCATTTTGTTGCTACTGCGTTTGAAGGTGTAAGTGAAGACCCGAACAAGTGTGTTTAGGTTTAGGAAGATTATAACAATGAGCAAACTGACATGACCGGTGACATCTTCATTTCAGAACACTTGAAAAATTCTTCGTTTAAACTTCTTTACGGCAACACCGCTCATTGTTCATCACCTCAACACAGAAACAGTTAGCAAGGGCCAAATGAAACGTTTCGATTTCCTCCAAAGGCCAAAAATTTGCAGCGAAGTGCACTGTTCAGCAATGCCTTTTGCTCCTCGTTCTCTACTAGCATGCATGCATTCCGCCAGGTAAGATGGAACTGTTGCATATATAGCGGACTTTCTTTTATTCAGTTCACTTAAGCATGATAAAATCTGCTATGGTAGATAAAGTGCCTCGTCGAATGAGTGCATTATGATGTAATGACGCATCTGGGTGCTTATTAGATCTGCGACAATGAACCGAACGCTTTCTGAAGTTGCTATCGGTCGCGGTCTTGCTTAAACCAGTAGTTCCGTCCGGAAGTTCTCTTCGTTCCAGTTGGCCTCCATTATGCAGTGCCGAAATGCACCTTTGAAATGAAGCCGAGCTAGGAACTACTTTTTTAGCCAAATGATCACTATTATCGAAATTATAGTTGTTTAAGCTGCGGTTCAAGGAAGATAATCAAGCACCTTGCACCGGACGCCTCGACGATCTCCTTGAAGACGTTCGCATCGAAAAACTCTGCAGAGAGCTGCAAAACAGTACAAACTAGTTTATTTGCTGAATATCTGAAGTATACCGCTACTGCCAAGTCTTTGCTGCAAGCTCATTGTGTGTACTATTAGTGGTCGCGTCGAAACAACCGGGTATTCGGACAGACTGGTGTCGGCAAAAGGACGAATTGAAAGACACACAGACAGACAGATCCATCGACAGAGACGATAACGCGGTTTGTTTGGCATGAAGGGCGAGGGGTGGGGGGAAGCGCATAATAAGATATTTAACAAGAAAAGAACTTCCTAACATCATTGGCGAAATCTGCGTAGGTTGTTCCATGCCTGAAGTTGTTCTCAATGTACCGTTGGACATCTGGATCAGGACTGCTTCCCTTCCAGTACCACCAAATCCATTCCGACCTGCAAAGGTAACGACTGTTATTTTATAATCCACACTAAGCCTGCGCATTGTTGATGTTTTTTTTTTCTCTCTAACGATCGCTGAGGCTGCTCATATTTTGTTAGCTGTTTGTCTCTCTTTCTGTGCCATTTCCACAAAATATCAAATGTACCAAATGAGATGAGATCCATACGGTTTAGAACGGCAAAACTCAACCACCTGTCAAAAGAACCCTCGGACTCATGCTTTAGCAATCAGCGTCGCAGCTAGTGAGCACAGCTCTTTTGTAACCTACAAAACGGAGCTTGCTAGTCCATACAGTCGGACTTGTGCATGTTACAGCTGAGAATTTCTCCTAAAAGCGCAGTATGGAGGCAATTTTTATTTCCTTCCATGAATGCTATATACTTCTGTTCATCTGCACTTAACTACCAAACGCGTCATTACCCTGGTCTGCTTTCTTCGCTATTATGTTAGCCTCTCTATACAGAGGCTATTGGTAAACTCACAGGCCTACACATGAAGACAATTCTAAGGGTATAATAATCAGAACATTTCACTGCCCACAGTTACGAAGTACCATCTGATATCTCTTAGCGTCTCGCAGATCGCTTTCAGAGGACAAAAGTTCACGTATCAGTTTTAGAAGGTTAGACCTCTCATTGGGTAATAACTTATCCACACTATCTACTATCAAAAAGTTCACAAATATAGACATGGGCGTCGTGGCGAATTCAAAACACTTTATCCTATGCGGCCACTACATCCGAGTTGCCAGAAACTGGGTTCCTTTGGTTAGCCAAAACGCAAAACAATACTGCATTTGCGAAGCTATACAGCATACCTTCTGCTCGCCTTCATTGTTTTTTAAGAAGATTCTGAAAAGAGCTGCTTTTTGCTGGATATGTTAGTCGCAGACAAATAGCGCTAGTTATTCCAATGGTTCTTCTGGAACATGCCAGTTGGTTGACGGTTTTTTTCTGCCTCCTCGAGTTTCATACATGTAAACAACTGACACCAACACATCAACATTAGAACAGCTGTTCCACTCCTAATGCGCTCACATCCAATGATATAAAGCAATAAAGCATATGGATATCTGAAGCTACTGACAAATTATGATTGGTGTCCTTAATGTGAGCACATTATTTCAAAATGAGCAAAATTCGTTTTACGGAGAGAGCATAAGCACAAGTAATAACTTCCCGATTGAGATTCCATTGCACATCGCAAGTTTTTATTTGGGTAGGTCTCCACTCGAAATTGTCTCCACTTACACAAAAAATGACATCACAAGTGGAGCCCTGTCTAAATAATCTTCTTAAAACGGTGAAATGTCATATAGACGGGGAAAACTCACCGGTAAGCGGGGACAGAATAGACACCCCAGTGACAGAAAATGCCAAATTTAGCGTTCTGGTACCATCTCGGGATTGGGCGCGAGTCGATTGATTCCCACGTTGGCTAAAAGAATAAAAGCACAGTTGATTTTGCAAGATTCAACGATTTCAGAGCACACAAAAACTTTTGGACTCCGAGCAGTCGCATCGCGTTTCACTGTTTTTTCACAGAAGTTTCACGGCACCGCTTCACATCGCGTTGCGGGCGAGTTTTCTAGCCTGCTAAGCCTGTAAGGAGTTCTCTGCTCGCGCATCAGTCAGGTCGATTCTCTGCTCGCGCATCAGTCAGGTTGAGTTCTCTGCTCGCGCATCAGTCAGGTCGAGTTCCCTGCTCGCGCATCAGTCAGGTCGAGTTCTCTGCTCGCGCATCAGTCAGGTCGAGTTCCCTGCTCGCGCATCAGTCAGGTCGAGTTCCCTGCTCGCGCATCAGTCAGGTCGAGTTCCCTGCTCGCGCATCAGTCAGGTCGAGTTCCCTGCTCGCGCATCAGTCAGGTCGAGTTCCCTGCTCGCGCATCAGTCAGGTCGAGTTCTCTGCTCGCGCATCAGTATCAGAAGTAAGAATATATGCTGTATAGTAGTAAGTTAGTCGATTGAATATTGGTCACGGAAATATGGAACAGTTAAGCATGGATATTACAATCGCAAGCGGACGGTAAAGATGGCACAGGTCTGACACAGTGCCCGCACAGTCGATCAAAACAGAAATGGCAAAACTGATAACGAGCTGAATGTTGTTTGTCTGCTGATGCGTCGTCGTGTTTCGGTCAGCATACGTGGTGGAGAAAGGGGGAAAAGTGGCACCCCAGCTACATCTGGCAACCAATGCGACGACAATCTCATACCTGAGATTATTTATTCGATGTTCTTTTGTGTCCACCTTTCGCCGCATGTGGGCGAATTTATGTTTCACCTTATTGCTACAAAACTACTGAAAGTTCTAAATGCTTAGTGTGACCTTCCCAAACGAGCGGCCGGAGAGATGCTGTTACCAATAAGAAAAAAATCATGAAATATGTAGGTTGATGTGAGTCGAGCATAAATTTCCCTTCGGAACTGCAAAAGGCATAGAGATGTTGCATTCCGTTGAAAATTACATTTCTATCGTCGTGCGTCGGAATTTTCCAGTTGCGTTCAACATGTGTTTTGATAAGAATCAGTAGGTGACGTCCAACGAAGTTTGAGGCCGTCGTGAAAATTTGTTACCCCCAAGACACCGTAGGAGTTTCGCTTGAACCCGAGGTCGAGGGCCCTGATTTCGACCGGCAAACGAAGAACCGAGATGCCTATCCGAGATTGCAGCTTTTTATATTCATTTTCCGAATGTATCATAAACCGTCAGAAGTAACCCGTGCTCTTTCTGCGTAAGCCTTCTCCCTCGCCTCCTCCCTCCAAATGAATGCTTTTTTGGAAGTAAAGAAATCCGTTAACCCTCTTCGAAGACATATCTTATTGCAGACTCGGCATTGAGTCGTTCCTATTACGCCTCAAGTGACTGCTCCCTATCTCAGTGGGACATTTTCACAGGATGCTTTCAACGTGGGACGCTGCAATCCTGAAAATAGCTGGATCCTTCAATTTAACAGACAATTATTGAAAGTGTCCCTGGCGAAAGTGTTATTTCTTATCTCCATGTCAACCGCTGCAGTATCGCTGTTGCAGGACTTCGTTGTTTAAAAAAAAAAAACAACGACCCATCAGTCGCTGTGTTTCGTGGAAGGTTGCCGGAAAAATCTGTACCCGGCGATTTCGCTCTCCTTTTATTCTATTTTGCAGACAATTTTATCGAAATGATAAAATGATATATTCGACCGAGAACTAAAAAATGGAGGCCTATTTTTCGCTCTGTAATTAACTACAACAAGAAAGAAGAAATTTCGCTCCATGGAAAAGCAAAGGCCGAAGACAGCACAGGACAATTTGCTCATTATGAGCCAGGCGCATATGAGTGTCGCAGTGGTCGAAGCGGAATTAAAGAAGTAATGAAGGTGCAGGTATTGGGCATCGACAGCACGTCCTGTTTCGCATAATGCATACATGATGGATGATAGCATGAAGGCAATTTTCACTTATTTTTGTGAGCAATGAAATACATAGAAGTTCCCGTTGGATTTCAACTCAAAATTACTCAGTGTGTCCAATTGTTGTTCGTCTTTCTGAAACATCAGTTCTTCCCCTCCATGCGGATGCAAGCTTTAAGCCCCTTCGTGTACATCGCTCTCTGCAAAAAAAGTGTTTTCGGTGGTCGCTTTCATGAAACATTCACTAAAGTTGTCGTGAAAAAGCGAGATCTGATCAGGCCAACAAAATGTGTAGCAGGAAAATACTCCTTTAACCAGCCCATAACGTACGAACAAGTGCGCTTTACGAAAGCGTGCAGTTTATTTATAATGAAATGTGCAGCTTCAAGCATTAGGGCAGATTTGAGTGGAATTGACGAAACAGCGAGGAGAAAAGGATGAGAAACTGAAATCACACACCTTGTTAAGATATCCGTGCAAAAATTCCTCCGCAGTGTCCTCCTTGGGCTCAGAATCATTGCTCCCTCTGCAGGAGATGATTTTGCGGGACTCCACAGCCTCTATCGTAGGCAGGGGATTTCTCCATATGTTATTCATTTAGCAAGCTATCCTAGACAGAAAGCTTTATGGAACCTGGGCACGTATCCAACTGGGCTTGCAATTTTCATAAAGTGCTAAGTGCAGATGGCTGACGAAGGCAGTGCAATTTATATTAAAAGACACTGTATAATCAAGAAATGTGGTCTCTGATTTTATAGATATATCCCGACAGAAGCATGTTGGACTAAGAACATGCTCATACATCTTTCGCCTCGACCTCTCTACTCTTTCTTATTGTTCTAGCAGCGGAACTGAATTCAGCATTTTGAAGTTCGTAAGATGCCCACCGATTTGGTCATGCGTGCGAATACATTCGCCCTCCCTCTCTTCCCTTAGTCTTTAATACAATCGACCTTCCGGGATATGTGGCATCTGCTGTCTCTCTACGAGCTGCATATAACGCAGAGAGACAACAGATGCCACATACCCTGGATTCCATCTTCTTTTACTCAATGTATTAGCCTGGTGTTTATTTCTTCATGCTGAATGAACACCGGAATGAGGCAGAAGACCATTTCTGCTCATGCCACCAAATGGCACATTGTAGACATGCTCTAATGATCCCCCCCCCCCCCCCCCCCCCCCCCCCCCCCCCCCCCCCCCCCCCCCTCCCC
>JPKZ01000986.1:1528956-1550140 GCA_000803305.1 Toxocara canis
CACCGCTGAACATGCCAAAGGAAATGCGCAAAAAATTGCACAAACACATCAACAAAATCAGCAAATCTGTGAGTAACAAGGTTCATGCACAAGCTTTAATTATAGATTGGGATAGACAAAGAAAGAACTTTGCAGTTCTCTTCACATTATCGATATTTTTATTTACTCGATAACATGAAGAAAAAAGGTTCCTATGAACTGACTACGTTGATTTGCGCGCAATCATTAGAGGAAACGTGGTCGAAAGAGGTCTGTAAGCGGAACGCTCCAGGCATTGCCTTCATAGATTTTCTTAAGTTCGCCCATTCGTGTAGGATGACCATCGCTATCGAGAATGCCCATCTTCTTCAAATAGCGAATCGGATCGCGCTGCAATAAAGGCAAAATTAAAAAATGAATGACCTAGTCGAACCAGAGACGAGAAAAGCACCTGGCACATTTTCCTCACTTTTTGCTATAGAGGGTACCCTATAAACTTCCTTCGCATCACGAGTGATGATGTCCATTCCAGTTTTCTCCAATTGCAATCTTGTGTGCCTATCGGTCAAACTCACAGTCTTTTTCATCGAAAAAAAAGAGGGGCGCGAAATTATCTCGAAGAACGGTATGAAATTACGGAATTTCTGAAGAAAATGTAGAGGAGACGATTTAGACCATCAAAGTTTCAACTTCCTCTGCACGAATACTCCAAAGCTGAAATGAAATGGTAATGGAAGGAAGGGTTATGCACCACAGTATCGCAAAAAACATAAAAGAAGGTTTTTTTGAACATAGCGTTTATGTTCATCGAGACGAATCAACAAACTATCCACGGAATGACCCATAATGCCATGAGAGTCGTCGAAAGTCAGAATATGGCGGCGTCACAAATTTTCGTTGATTAATTTTGCAGCGCACCGCCTAGAATGTTACCGAGCTAAAGAACGAAGGTTCACATCTGTGCCTGGAGCCGCACGGATCGCACTCGAAGACGTTCCATTTAACACCTGTCGTCGAAACACCCTCTGGCAAAATGCATCACTCACAAAACAGTTTTCAGACTCTTTGGTAGTCGCTTTGCCTACGGAACCTCAGCCGGTCGCAACCCTCCCAATTTAATGGCATAAAATGTCCAGCACTTTGAACAACAATTTTTGTTGTCATCTCAAAGAAGAATTTTGTTGCAGTAAATTCGTGAAATGTCGAACAAGTTATTATTCTGCTTGCTAAGGCCCCATCTAGAGAAGGATGAATAAAGTGAAAAAGACAAATGATCCCTGGTAGCAACTCATTCAAAAAATGAGGTGCGCCTGAGCACAGCTCCAAACCGTTCCCGTGAACAATCCGTTAGTGGTTTGACATCTGCAAGTACAATACATATTCGCGAACGGAGCATGCTAAGCGCTTACATATTTTGCCGAGAAGTGTTCAAAAGCCACAACAATTTTGCCGTATGCGGCTAGGTGCTGATGAGAGTCGAAATGGAGTGTCACCGGTTCACCATGTTCTCCCATCACTTCGATTTCTTCTCGCTGACCCTCGTCGAGAAGCACCTCTGCTGATATCTGAAATGGAATGAACAAGCAAGAAGTAATTGTTGCTTGTCCCGGGATTACACTCAGAAAAGAAATCGTTTATTAATTCATGAGATTGCATTGATTTGACGTTTTTATTGAAATGTCTGGTCATTTGCTGTTCTCAAACAAAAGTTCAGTCACTTACCCCTTCTTCGTATAGGACTGAAGGAAGAGTAACAGTTTTTGCTCTTGGAAATTCGAGGAAGAAGGCATACAACTTCGATCCTTCGACATGTGGAGTCCACGCCGCGTGTGGCTTCATTCTATATCCTTTCGGCAGGCTCACAAGGTACCTGAACGGGGTTGATGAGAATCGACGGCGTCAGAGTAAGCCGATCGGCGACAATAAGAAGACAGAGTGAATGGTGTGCTTTGTAGCATTACGGAGATTTCTGGTCGACAAACCGATGTTGAGCTTTCGTCAAAATTTGAGTAAAATATTGATGAAGTTTCCTGTCATAGGGAAACTGTCTATTCAATCTACACAAGGACCTCTTCAATTCAATTGTTAAGCGGTTTTGCCACAACGAAAGCGAATTAAGAGGCAGTTATGTTTGTGCATTTGTATATATCAACATGATTTCAGAAAAGCTAAGGGTCTTTCCCAAAATTCCCTTCCGTACAATAACCCTTTCTAAAATTCACATTCCAAGCCTCGCATGTGATTGGGTGAAATGGTCTCCTCTGATGGTGGAAAGTTTTTTAGTGAAATAATTACCCTCAATTTCATTCCACACAAGCATAACTGAGCTCTGCAATGAGAACGTGGTCGGCTTCAGCATACGGCAAACATAGCTCTAAGCATAAATTTTTGGATGCCAACTAGTTATCTTTGGGAAGACGAGGGCAGAAATATCGGGAAATTCGGCGCCAGCTGTTTGTCACGGGGAATTCTAATCTCCAGAACAACTCGCTTGATCACTGCCACTTCATAGTGTGCGGCAAGAACAAAACTATTCGTTCGCGTGTGAAGCAGAAAAATTCCTGCTCATCTAAACATTCTCCATATCTAGGCGGGTTCTAGGTTGTGTTACAAAAGTGCGCTTCTCCGACCGGAGTTCCTAGAAGCCTTCTTTGTTGTGATCGACCAAGAAATAGTCGGGACACTCCACGCACAAATATAAGCAGACGGATTGATAAATGCAGGGAATGCGTGCTTCTGCGCTCATTTGCAACTGAATTCCCTGCTCATGTCCGCCTATGGGCTGAATGCACATGCGGTCCTGCGTTTCCAGAATTTATTCATGATCTTTAAAAAAGCCGAAGAAGTGTCGCTTCTAACATACAGTCTTTGTAGAAAAGACTGTAGCTTACTTATTGGGGTTTTTAAACTCCTCCAATCTCTGCCGCTATTGTCATCATTCAGTCTCGGCGACTTTTCCGACTCCACTAACGCTGTCGAGTGGGGCTAAACGAAACCGAGTGAAGACATGGGATTGCGACATTGCATAATCTATGTTGCGAAAAGAGCTTTTGATGTCCAGTGAGCTTCGCCAACCAGATTTTGTCAGTGTCGTTCTGGTGCATCCAAGGGTTAGTATCGAAAATTGCCTCGGAGTTACGTCGAATCCAGCGCCCGATCTCATAGAGTCGATCCTCAAATATCGGCGGTATCATGCCGTGGTTTGTTGGTCCGACATTGAGAAGAAGGTTTCCATTACAGGCAATCGTTCGCACCAGTAGATTTATCACATCTGATACGGACGAAACATCGCCACTCTACAAACAACAAACGAAGTTCAATGGAACTCGTACATTTTGCGGAGCCAAGCTGTTGGAGAAATGCGCATCACTGTTTACGGTTTTTTCAACTCCGATTTTTTAACATTTGCCATATAGCGAAGCGTATGTTTCAAATCAAAGGAGATATGACCAAGCCGCACATTTTGCTCGAAATGCTGCCCAGGACGATCGATTTGACACTTAATTTGAACAAACTGATCAATGGAATATAGGTGCACACGTTGTTTGTTAGGCTGCGTTGCCTCGCCAATCTATACGACTGGATCTGTTTCTTGACGATATTCATGAAAGACTAGAGGCCAGAGAATTCCCACGAAAAGCCGTCGATCGCCACAACCTATTTTTCAAGGGAAAAGACTCGAGCATTTCACAGAAATTTTAAGCAACTCATGTAAGCCAAAAGCAGGAGGTTGCTTGCCGAATGATTCTGAACCAGTAGAAAAATGTAGCTGACTGGATTTTGGGCTTTGCGCATGTTAACTAAATGAGTAAATTTACGAAAAGATAAATGGAATGTTTCTTACTTCTTCTCAACGGACTGATTTATTTAGTTAGTAGGCATGAGACATTTGTTATGGTCATTATGGTCATTAGGTGGTCACTGAGCCGCTCAATGACTTAAAATTTGTAGAGTCGCATAGGAATCCTTATCGGGGAGGCTCCAAAGGGGAAAATTAAAAATGAAACTGTTTCTTTAGCTAACAACGACAGAGTATGATTAAAAAAATTTTTTCTGAGGCACTCTTCATTAAGTAGAAAGCGGGGCGTCCAAATTTTTTTTCCATATATAGCGACTGTTCCACTTTCGCTTAGAAATTCGACTGCAAAAGATTAATGGGGATGTTCTAATGTGAGCAAACCAATTGAAGCAATCTGCATTGTTACTGCTCTCCACCAAAATTTCTGGGTGTTGACACTGATGAAGACCGAAGGAAGCGAACCGAAAAGTTCTGCGGTTCACTTATACTGCTCCCCAAGAATCATGGCATTCATAGGACGACCTCGCAAAAAAGCAAATCAGACTCAGCGTAAAAACTTCTGATTTTCAAGGTTTCTAGACGCTTTCATGAGCTTACTGCGATGCTTAATGGATAAAATAAGGCTATCTCGACCATCTGTTCGTCAGTGGGCCAGCGACCTGCGAATTTTCTTCCCGGCCACCACTGCCTCGCGGAACTTTGGTTGCCTACCTTTGACATAGTAGCGGCAAAGAAATAAAGTGGCTTGCAGACTATCTCGCCACACAGTTACGAATGTGAAGATGGCGGTCCCTCTCACTATGATGCAGTGGGAGATGAAGAGGTATGGAGGAGCAAAAGGGAGAACTAGCGCGCATTCATGCATTCCGAAGAGGCGGTTTTAAACCAACGTCTCGTGTGGATAAATGGGGTGCCAAGCGAGTATCTGTTGATTTCTGTTTCGAAAGAATCATGTTGTGAAAGAGTAGAGGAGCAAATATTTCATTCCCTATTGCAAATATTTCATTCTCCGTATGAGGTCTTGATTTAAAAACCGCTTTTTTGAAGTATACGTTATTTCTGTTCTATTCCTGTTTTCTCCTGTGTATTGCTTTGTTCGTTTCCTATTAGAGCTCTAATAGCTCTAATAGGAAACGGAATGACCCCCACCTGTTCTTCACCCTGGCATATAATGTGTACCGAATCACCTCATTCCTTGAGCGATACTTTTCTGGAATTTGATACGTCCCATAGTTTAATACCTCGTAGTTTAATAGTTCTTTCCTGTAGCAAAAGAGCCTATTACTTCTTTCCTTGATCATCAAGCCCTGACGAACGGCCACGAATGAAGAATATTTCATTTTTTAAAGCATGAGCATTAGTTCAGATTGTACTTCACTCTAGGCCCATGACTGCTGATTTTTGAGGACTGAGTCGCTTACGGGACGGACTGCCTAAGAATTCTACATCATACCCGTTCTCAGTATATTTGCCTTTGTTCTAATATCGGAAACCGACCCTCATGTTTCGACGATTACCCCAAGAATACTTGTCCAGTGTCGTACAGCTTTCCCACTTTCGTGGCAATAAGTGTCCTGAAAGGAGGGAATTAAAGTGAAACACTGAGTCATTTCTCCAAATCATAACAACCTTTAAAAAATAATTTTTTTTGCCCACTGCGCTAGAGTTCCCTAAGAACTGTTAGTTGCCACTGTTCCTTCAGTATCACATCTCAAACGCTAGTTCACCAAATGGTGACACAGAGACGTAAACGTCTATACGACTAAGGAAGCTTGTGCATGGAACGAGAGATGGGTACACAATAAATGTTAAATAAATTGTGTTATTTTAATGCCTTTCTTTGGTATTTGCCATTACCCGTAAACATGAAAAAGAAATGTGCTTATATTCCACCATAAGCTTGTGGGTAAACTACGGCACATTCACACGAAGGTAAATTCAAAGTTAGACTTCGTACCGTACGAGATGCCCAGATTGGCACTTCTCGATGCTAGGATGGCAATTTCGATGGTCGATACGATTTGGTGTGACGTCTCGATTGAGATAAGCCTTACTTTACACGCTTTATAGAACAGTTAATATTGTATCGGTTACCGGGATCATAATGGTCCATATAAGTGAGAAATCCACCATGTTTTCCCATAATCCCAGCTCCCCAGCGATCGTTGACGACAACCGTATCCTTTACTGGGCTGAAAAAGCAATCTGAGCTACCTGGAAATCATGTTATTTTTCACACAGCAATATTCTAATTAGGTAATCAGAGTGGAGGGACAGCGTAACTTCTGAAAGCCGTCAGTTATCTTTTCGACAATTTGTTTCGTCCGCGATAATTGATGCACCGAAATGACATGACTTGGATGCTGTTGCAAGGCGTGAACTAACCCCTCTCTGCACATAACGATGATTTAGTGAGCAGTGGATAATGTGATATCGCAGAAGCTTGCGGTTGCCATAGGCATAAATGATTTCTAGTTTCTAGCTCGACCCTCCATTGAATACCTTTGACGTTTCGTATTCACAAGCTGTTCCTCAGCTGCCACTTAAGGAATTCATATTAGTCGGGTTTAAGCAGACAGCTTTTTCGACGACAAACTTCTCGATCAGCGTGAAGCAAGTTGGTTTTCGTAACTGTTATGCTGCTATACGTACGGAACTACAGGCTTAAAGTTGTGTGCGACATTAGACAACGCGGCAGTGTTACTCACCTATCGTTGTACAACCAGGCGATGAACTCTTTCGATTTCCAATACTCGTCACTTCTCTCCCAGTCCCCGTCACTCCAAATGAGCTCAGGTTTGTACTCGTTGACTAGTTCCATCATTTGGGGGTATGATACTTGCTGGAAGTTGAACTGTTCAGTTTTGATTTCTGAAGCGTTCCAGCTTGCAAAATTTGCATGCCATGAGCTGGAACAGGGCCAGAAAACGAGAACTCACACAGTGGCACTGCATGACGGAATCAGTTTTTTGAGCGGAAAAGTAATCGAAAGAGGGTTCGCCAACTTTTTACAAGCACCCTTCTTCCCCATCCTCCCCCCCTCCCCACCATCCTACCCCCACGCTTTGTCACCTCGGAGAGGAGGAAGCGTGTCATTTTAGGACATGCTAGGGTGGGAGAGAGAATGGCGTCCTGAAACTAGTGAGGTTTTCTCGTCGAAGAGCGATACAGGACGCAACGACTGTGCAATGTGAATCACCAGAAATTTTGCAACTGAGTAAGATGGAGCAAGTTGGAAAGCTTGTTGGAGTGCTCGCTTAATATGCGCCATACACAATTTTTATACGTCAGCATAATAAGTGACTGAAAAGATGAGAAATGCTTCAATGGGCAAAAACATTTTAACCGTAGCTGCGATCAAGCAGCTGCTTCTGGTGCGCCACTCAGAAGCGTTTATACCGGAGCGATTCAGCTGAAGAAATCAAAAATGCTTGCGCTCATTTTGTCGGAAGGATCGTGCTCGTTTCTCAAAAATTCGCCATTACTTAATCAGAAATTCCCATTCCGAGTTTAAAGATTCTGCAGCACATTAGCCCCAAGTTGCATGGGAGGAGGTCAACTGCAAGGCATTGAATTCTTAGCGCTACCTTCCGAGTGCCATAACTGGACCATCTACCTCCATCAATAGGTGGAGTGATAGCATGCTTTTCACCTAATTATCCTCGAAGGCGAAGGGAAAATATGGGATCTGCGCGCCTAATTTTGCATTTACTATATTTTTACGCGCTTTGCGAAATAAGCGTGAGATTTTGCATATGAGATCGAGATTGGCGAATCAGTAAGAAATTAAATAAGGTGGTCGTCCAAGAGTGCACACCGTTTCCACAGACACTCATACATGCGAAGAGAGAAGACAAGTAAGGAAGGTTCTCATTCTGGGCGCAAATTTGTCAAAGCACTTAAGAACAAAATTGTCAGAAGCTTTGTGCAGGCCATCGGACCGTTCAGAATGTGAAGACATGATCTTTACCAACTCTTTTGTACCTGCTTGGACGACCATATTACTCAACGCGTATGCTGTGTAAACCTGAAGGCAGCTTATAAAAGGGGCCACTTTGGGTGTGTCGAACGACCAAAACGCATGTCACGGCAACCGTCTCTGGCGCACATTCGAATTTAATATTATTTGCGCACTATAACTATTTTAAATGCGCGGTTCAACGGTTCTTAACCCAATATTCCTCGCAAAAACTCTTTTCTTCGCGTTTTTTTTTTCACCATCTGATTGCTAATGCGGTTGATCTTCTTATTCTTCGTGCTGTTTTTGTCTTGTTCAAGAATCAATATTTTTGTGGCAACCACTTGATGAAAGAGGCTGAGTATTGCAACGAGAGTATAGTTTTACAAAACATTCTCCACCATACTGCAACAGCTGCACCTTACCGCTGGATAATTTGTAGTATTGTGGAGAACATCGTTCAAATAATAGCGGTTGAACCACTCATACTGTGAAAAGTAAACGCCAAAGTGGACGCTCGAGCTATTAAACGCTTTGCTGAGCTCACCTGAAATGAAATTGACCCTCGCGCGGACCTCGAATATACTCATCTTTCGCTGATTGGAAAAAATCCCGAAATTATCTAAGCTTTAGAAATCTGAACCACTAGCGTTTTGGGATAGCGCCCATTTCAGTCTGGCTCAGACTCAGTCACGACTATTTATGATGGCGAGTGAAACCGTTGCTCGCATAGGGCTTTTCTATTTTCTGGGATGAGAGTAAATGTGGGGCAAGAAATGTTTGCTGTATCATGGGAAATCCGTTCAGTTCTGTCCTCGCAGCAGCTTCGCAGCGAAATGAGAGGGTATGGAAAGAGGCATGAAACATTTGCTCATTTATGCATAAGCCTATACTACCATGTCATCTCAAACGAGCTTCGTCTCAATATTCCTCGCCGTGCTGACAACTGTCAACCAAATAGTCGCCCCACCTAAAAACAGTGGAAAATTTCTGATGTTCTTGGCTCACCTCATTGTTAAGAAGCGCAACTAATGTTATATCATCTTTTCAAAGACCAAAGACAAATGCTTAGCATAAATCTGAGGAACACCACAGCTGCCGACTTGCCAAAATGTCCCTCGTCTACTATCCCAAATTTCGCTTAGACAGCGGAAGTAATCTCCACAATTCAAAGATGAACGAATTGGCACAAAGACGGACGCGTGATACTATAAGTGTTCTCACTTACCAACAATGTCGCGGTTCGGACCACCGTCCACAGAGTTCCACATCCAACTCGTTGCACTTGGCCACATCGTGAAACCTTCGTGGTGCTTACTGGTCAAAACGAAGTACCTGATATGAAAGACTACATGATGCATGTGATTGCGTAGCAATTACTTGCCGTGATCCATCCTCACTTTCCAATGCCTAATGCGACTGGAAGCGGAAGAAAATCAGAACATTTTTTTTCAGCTCATTTGCACGAGTCTGATGAGAAGCTGGATATCTGAGTGTTCTCTGTTCAAACTATTTCTAGAGGTTATGGCACCATCGCGACCCTATGAAAAATCTTTCTAGAAGCTCTTCAAATACTGCGTATTTAGGAACTACGATCATCAATTGAATGGACCAACCCATGTTGGCAATTCTTTTGCTTGTCTTTCTCTATTGACATGCAAGCATCCAAATAAGACGACAACTGCGTGTTTGTGGAGGCTTCTCATAACCACTTTCTCGTCATGTTAAGCTCGATATGCTGTAACAGATTAATCATTCGGTTTAACAAGGTCACGATGCGCATATGCACCTCATAGATTTTTCATGAGTAAGCGGTTCGGTGGAATCGCCCCAGTCTTGTGTTTTGCATAAGCCCGATCTCCGATTTGACTCTCTGCCTCGTTTGGGTTGGCTGCTGATCTTTAGCGCTTAAACGGACCTCATAATGCTCAAGCCAAAACACGCAAGGGATTAGTCTTGTCAGCTGATGATCATACTGTGCGAGTCACTGCGATCCCTTTGAAGCTTAAAAAACAAACGAAAAATTACCTTGCACCGGACGCTTCGACAATTTCTTTGAAGACGTTTGCATCGAAAAACTCCACGGTGAACTGCAATATGACTAAAAAAAATTAAATGTACTGAACATCGGAAGCGTGATGACAATGCCTAATGTTTTCTTTTTTTCTCCTTGCGAACAACAAACACACAACGCAATAACACCAAAACAGCTTGTAGTTGTCGTGCAAAGACTCGCTTGCGCATAAACTGCACCTGGAGTAGCCGCGGCGAAAAAAAAAGTTTGTGGTGATTGCGAAAAAAGCGCAAATTACTACAGAGGGAATAATTTGATCGCAAGCTTGTACAGCATCTCCAGCGCATGAAACCGAACAGTCACAATGTGCGTACAGCGGCCTTTGAATAATTTCTTCGTATTAAATGACTTGTGCGAAGCTTTAATTGTTACCGGATGTTATTTCCTCTGTAACAGCTGCTAAGAATAGCAAGGAAGAGAGACGGCAGATCTTGAAAATTTGTGTAGAAGCACAATGGGGAAACTAATAAAGCATGCATTCTTGGACTGCGCAACTCCAAATATTGCTAGCAAGGAAGATCGGATGCGAGTGGATATACGCTTTATGCAACTGTTTATTATAAATCAGTTCTTTTTGAAAACTAAATAAACGATACTTGAATGCGAGCAAGTATTTCTAACTGACCGGCCACCAAGCAATACATCAAGAGGCAACCTTAAGAATGGCAGTCAGCTGACACACACACACACACACACACACATACACATACACATACACATACACATACACACACACACAAAGCTAAAACACATACGCACACGCAAACACACACACACACAAACGCACACAAACGCACGGAGACAAACACACAGACATACGCAGACACACACAAACGCACACAGACACGCACACACACACGAACACACACACACAAGTACACACATGCATATACACACACACGCACGCACGCGCGCAGACACAGGCACACAGGGAGGGACACGCACACAAACACGCACAGACAAACACACACAGACCCGCACACCTACACACAGAGACACACACAGACAGCGAGAGAGAGACAGACGCACACAAGGAGACATCCACCGAGAGCTACTGCCCACCACATATATGTATGGTGGGCAGTAGCTCGGTGGTTCAGCTTTAGCCATATGTGAGGGTTCGATTCACGGCTGCTTATCCAACGGATCGTCAGCAGGCCGACTACTAGGCGCTCTGAAACTGGTCAAAACAATCGCGCATAGGCACGGTTATCATCTGCATCGGTACGGGAATCGATGAAATAATAGCTGCCTTTGCATTCTTTGCATATACCAGACAGCGAGAGAGAGACAGACGCACACAAGGAGACATCCACCGAGAGCTACTGCCCACCACATATATGTAGCAAGAAGCGCGCAAAAGTGCATTGCTTTCGTAACACTATTAAATGAAACAGTGCCTACATTTGCTCATTTTCATATCTCTAACTTGATGTTTACAACATATCAACTTATGAACAGCTTAAGCTTGCATATCAGGGGAAAGCGTGAATTGACTCCTGAACTGAAACATCTATCCAACAACTTCAGCTGATATCTATTCAGTTCAGATATTTTAGTGCATAATAAAGGTTATGGAAATGATGAGGATGCAAATGGTTGTTGAGAGAAAACACGGCTGCAATGATGGTCGTCTTTTGCGTAGTTTCGTCTCTGGCACTTCGAGTATTGCGCTGTCAGATGAACTTATTCAATTTATTAGCGCGGGAGAGAGTGGATAGCCAGGGAGTGAGTGGTAAAGGCTAACGTGGGCAATCCTGGATCTGCAAATATGTCTTTTGGTTTGAGCAGTGAAATGCTCTTGTAAGCTACGTCTAACATTCATTTTTAACACTTAAGAGAAGCAGTAGTTACCAAGGAAATGCGCAATGTCATGAGCAATATCTCAGACACGTGCAGCGGTTGATCTCCCATTTTTGGAATGCACCCTCCACCTCTCTGGCATCAGGAAACGAACAAATCATTACTAAAATTTTATCCGAAAGTTATCCAGAAAGCGATGTATGGAACCGAACTGGGACCGGGTTTCTGAAGTTACTCCAGCATAATTTTACAGATTTGCAGGTTGTCCTAAGGTTACGAAGAAGACATTGCATACGGATGGATGTAGAAGCCGGCAAACAAAGCCAAAGCTAGATCATCGACTGGCTACGCATTTGCATTGCAAAGTGAAAATGAATGAAAAGCAATATTACGATAAAACCACTACGGACATCTTTGGCAAAATCTGCGTAGGTTGTTCCATGCTTGAAATTTCTCTCGATGTACTGCTGAACATCCGGATCTGGATTGTTACCTTTCCAATACCACCAAATCCATTCCGACCTGAAAAGCTCATCAGTTGCTCCATTTTACTAATATCGATGATCTCCACACGTTTCCCGGCAGTATGCATGTATTAGCAATGTTGAATTTGTCTGCCGACTATCCAACACAACTTTCGTGCTCGCTCGAATGCGGCATTTTGCTGAACTCGATGGTGCTCTAGCCAATGCGGCATGTCGTATATGAAGTGTTTTATTCGGTAGGGTCAAGTGGAAGCATTTTTTTTGCCGCACTCTTATAGGTTATATTCTTTTGATTCATTCTTGCGTTTAACTGCAAAAGCGAATTTGTGGCCTCGATCTGTCCATCCACGTATGTATATGGCTGCGTGGATCGGCTTCTTTTTCATAGTTCGCTCTAATTCCTGAGTTCCGTGGATTCACAAAGCTTTGACTTTATCTGCTGAGTTTCGACATGATAGCTCTGCATCTCCGAAGAGCAACAATGTAGTAATGCCGGCTTCACAACAGCTATGAGCGTGATGCCGAATTGCTAATAATATACCGCGTATGGCGTCTCAGGTTGCAAAATACCAAATCTGCTCCCTTTGTTAGCAGACGTGGAGAAAAATCTCCAGATATGTCAGTTCATGCGCACCACATTACCGCTCATCACTTGACAGGACGAACAGAGAGATGTGAAACTTGGTGTAAATGATCTCTGGACCCCTAGCAGCAGTGCGCAGTAGAGAGCAGTTCGTCCGTATCACTAAACTAGCTGGTCAGTTGTTAATCTGCATGCTCAGATGTCAGTCGGCATCTGACAGAAACAATTTGTAATTGGCACTTTTTCTTTCAAAAAAAAGCATGATCATAAAACGTTTTTTAGACAGTTCATTTTTAATTACCGGCCTAAAATCTCTCGGGGGTTGTTCACATTTATGCGTCTTTATGCCCCAGAAACGCGCAGCTTTCATTTTAAAAAACAACACAGATGACTCGCTATAGATTGCCTTCCACAAAGCTTATCATGTTATAGGTCCAAACAAAGCTTACCTGTAGGCTGGGACAGAATAGACACCCCAGTGACAGAAAATGCCAAATTTAGCGTTCTGGTACCATCTCGGGATTGGTCGTCGTAAAAATTTGTGACCTGCTGAGATTCCGGAAGGATTCCGCAGAACCGCAGCTGAATCAACGACTTGGAAGTAAGTATTCGGAGGAAGGTCAAAAAGCAATGTTTGATTTCCTCGAAATTTTCCCGATTTCAGTTGTTTCGCGGCGAGCAGAGAAACAGCTGAAATGCCGGCCTTTATCAGCTCGTTAACAGGCAACACTTCGTCATAGTTTCGAACGACTTCGCAGCAGCGGATATTTCTGTATGTCCCATGAAAAAAAATTGCAGAGGTTACACAATTATATAGGAGGAAAATTGCATTATGGCATTTTTGGAGATCGGCAGATTCCGCGAAAACTTGGCATTCGGAAGAAGTCTGCAGTATAAATCGAATGGAATCAGTGCTGGTCTGGGAAAATCCTTTCATCTTGAACGCTCACAACGTCCACTTTAAGCTTCATAGAATGAGATTTGATCTATGCAGTTCTACTCCAATCGAGCAACAGTTTTATCACATTCGCATAGAAATTACTTCCCAGGTCCTGATTTCCTTCAAAACAAGCGATATATTGAGAAGCCTTAATCTGTTCCTACTTGCATGTGTGGGCCCATCATTTCTGTGCGTTTTGGGAGCTTCTGAACAGCGCTGCAGAGCGCATTGCGGTCTTGGTCAGCCTCCCTATGCGTGTACAATCCTTCATAAAAGCTTCTAGCAAACATGCGTGAGTTGGACTTAGCGCACATGATTCATTGCTGAAGGAGCTCTGAACACCTCCAGCTGATATGCTCATTACTAGCTACGTCGTCGTTAAAGTTAAAAAGTAATTTGATATTTCGTGACGTTTCGGAGACTGAAGGCGGCTTCCTTAGGACAAACCAGTTGGTAGCCCAAATGCTTGTCATGAGCCTGAGGAGTACACCTCAGCTTTTCCATGATGCCTCATTGGTCTATCCTGTTAAACATCAATCGTTTCGACTCTTGTTACTTACTCACCTTTACGTTGATCGATTACCCTATTCACTCCGTCACTTCGTACTGTTGCAAGGTGGCGTATTTTATCACATACTTCTTCTTCCGATCTATACCTTAGATGAATGTGCTTGCTGGTTGTCGCGCGCAACTTGCAGAGTGCGGTTTGCCTACAACCGTTTGCGCTGCGCGTGTTCCAAATGTCACCTCTTGCGTCGCATTGCCTAAATGATATAAAGTGGGTTTCATTTGTTAGCTAAAGCCCTGAGCAATACCTGCCATGCTCATCACCATGCTAGTTTATCACCTAATGAGTTGTAACTTCAAATTTGAAGGCTGAGACTTACCATCTGTGATCGTTCACTCGCGAACAACGCCATTACTGGCGTTTGTTACTTATGTTCTTATCAGCTAAAGCAATGCTACATCGTAGGCTTCAGCCCAGAAATGCCAATCTTGGTTCACGTTGGATGCGAACTTTTATCAGTCGTTTCATCAACTCATCAATTGGTGAGACCTAAACATGGATCTGAGTGCGTAAAGCTTGGTTTTTTTTTAGTGCAGAGTTGCTCTCGTTGATGGTCCGATAGTCATTCATTTTCTGCTCGCTTCAATTCCAAATTTATGCGAAAATGCCTACTGCGTCAGGTTCTCTGACGCGCATTTCCATCTGTTTTCCATAGAAATATTACGATAACCGGGCCTCGACACTAGCTTTGAGTATAATTTCTATGGTGCCACACTGACTAATAGCTTAGATCCTGAGTTTTGAGTGGAAAAAAGAACATTCTTTTTTCCGGCTTACGAGATCTTCCGATATTTCGGAAAAAACTGCGAAACCTGGGATACTCTCAATAACCGGGATCTGCCAAAACAGCTATGAGCTCTTTGTTATCGATGGATCAGTATACGTTCGTGAAAACTGTCGCGATGACTTAATCGATCCCTAATTTGTTATCCGATTTATTGGCTGTTTGTTTTTGTGTTTCTCACTGAGTAAAACATTTCAAATGTGGGCATAACTGTGGAAAAGTTGAAAAAATAATAGATAACATTCAAGGTAAACTAGATCGCAAAATGCACACATTTCAGAATGCTGACTGATGAAAGCAACAACATCTCTTACGGGCGATTTTTGAATTTCTGTGGACAGTAAATGGTAAACGAGTGGCAGGGAAGCGATCGACGACGAATGGGCAACGGACAGTTGAGAGCACAGTGGTCAGACCACAGAAGTTATGCGAGAAAATCTGCATAATCCCTAACTTCATAGTCCTTCTTTTTAACTTTTATGGACTCGCATTCAGTGTTCGATTTTCGATTTTCCATATTTTGCTTTGGTTGCGAGTATTATTCCAAAAAGACCTTTATTTATGATGTTCTTTTCATGCTTTTTACGCTTCTGTAGTAAGGTCACTTGCACCAGCGAAGCGACGCTGGTGAAGAAATATCCAGAAAATAAGGGTTCCTTAAGCTTTCCGATGCTTCAGTTTCCAGTGCTTGTTCGCAATCAGTTTTTTTTTCTGTGGTTGTTAATTGGATGCTTTCTGAAGCTCGTGAAAATTACTGCTGCTCCACTAGTGGCACAAGTGGTGAATTTGGGAAGCTACTGCGCATGAATGGTTTAACTGAGCTACCTTACTCAATACGGTATCAGTTTGTCGAACAAATGAATCCTCAAAAAATTTTGGTCTATTGCTTCCGCCCTCTCAGCTTTGCTTATAACTTTTGCTGAGACCACACAAGTTGTAAACTAGCGGACGACGAAGAGTCAGGTGACGACGGATTCATTCAAGCGTGTATTAAGGAGGCTAACAACAGCAGCAAATTCAAATATGCCGTCTCGTTTGTCGTCGAAGAGCCAGCGATGTGGAGAAGCTGCTGAAATGGACGTGCAGGTAGCTGGTGTTGTCACTGCAGATGTGGTTTGGCTAGTTCAGATTTTACATCATTGTGCCTGAGGCCATCTGGTTTGCAGAATACCGAACTCGTGGTGACTCTTTCACGCAAAACTTCGCTCGCAGCAACGAACATGCGTGTTCGCAGCTATTCTGCCTTTCATGAATGTACATGCAAGCTTGTAAATGCAGTTGACAGTGATAGACTACAATATTTTCAGTGCATTCCGGATAGCATCCACAGTAACTGAATTGATAATCAGTAGCAGTGGCAACAAAATCGAGAAAGAAAAGCAAATGTGGCGAAAAAAAACGTTGCTTAAGCGTAGAGAGGAAAAATGTATCAGGGAAACTACGACGATATGGCTTTACGAACATCGAACGGTACTTGATGTAGTTAAAAAGACGTTTCAACAAATCGACGCTCGTTTACGAACGCACCATGAATCGCAAATTGTTTCTGCTCCAAACAATGAGCAGCGAGGAAGAGCTGCAAAAAGCCAAGAGTATTCGCGCAGTGCGTTTCTACATGTGATGAGTTACGACCCATCATCCGAACAATTTCATTAAATACCAAAAGTTATTTTGACCTAAGGAAGTTAGAAAGCAAGTAATTAACATGTAAAGCTGCAAATGAGTCTCTCGATCTCGTCCTGGATTGCGGAAGCAAAATTTTGGTTCGCATCCTTCCAATTATCCGGATTTGGAAGCACTGCGAAGGGACACGCGCACGACACAAATAGACGCACTTCACAAAACAAGAGGGAGGGGTCGAAATAGAAGGCGCAGGCGTTGTGATTGGAGAGGTGCTATATTTTTCGAGAAGATTCGGCTAGCCTTCTCCATTCCGAGAAAAATGCCGGTTCTGTGTAATAAGGCGCTTAAGGCGTGCTCTGTTAACGAATAGCTAATGCAGCGGTTTTGTTTTGCTGTACTGCATGTAAGAATGCCTTTTGAAGGGAGGGAATGAGCAAAGGAGGGAGGGTGTGTTATGGAAACAAACCGAAATTCGTAAGATTCGTTTTTTCATGCAGTAGAACGAGATATCATTTTCAATTAGCCGACTTCCCCTTTCATAACTTAGAGACTACATGCATGCTTGCTCCATGAAGATGATGTAATTTGTTTTTTTTTGTGAGCATTTTCTTTGCAAATTAACGGCTTTCGGCTATTCCAGCTTCCTTCCTGTTGTGATGTTGTTGTAAAGTGATTTTCGCAGTATCTTGCTTATTTTTCGGCACGCCGCCATCGTGCCGTGCTCGAATACCGTCATCCCTTTGCGACGTTCATCCAGCGAAAGGCATATGAGCAAACTCTCACGCCTGCCGGCAAGAAATCCATTTTGCATCGGTCAAGTGGCAATAAGCGGATCATTGTTGATCCGAACGGGGCGCATGAAGGAAGCAAATTGCTCAATTTCGAGCCAAATTTATTCCGAAAATGGCGATAAGAGGTTGCTTCACACAGCCAGCATCAAATCGCAGCATTTTCATCTAGCGAATTCAGCTAACGCCGCCCCGTCAGCATTGCTCTTCTCTAGTCTTGTAATTGCCTCAGGCAGAAGCGTGGTTGGATTCGAACGCCGTGAGATATGCTCCTGCGGTTGTTGTCTAATAATACGTAATTATCGATGCATATGCGTAGTGCTGCGCTGTTCCTCTCAGCTCAAAATGGTTTGCCTTCCTCAGTTTCAGCACTAAGATGCACTGGAATCATATGAGTTTAAAATAACATATAGTTGAGCATAACTATGTTTCAAATGCTTTTTTTTAAAATTTGGGTTTGCTTGTAATTCAAGACGGACAGAGCAGAATCGAAACAAAGAGTAACAGACGTAAAATGTGAACGGGAAGCCGAAAAGCCTGCTCCGATTAAGCAACTCTTGGTGTGAAATCTTCGAGAAGTTACCAGTACTTTTCTTATTTGGCGAAGATTTCACAGGGACAGTTGTTGTCACATTGAAATGTAGATCAAGAGTTACCCAGCAACTCTCCTTTCATGTGTTCTTCTCGCTGTATTCCACTTTGGATCTTTTTCTTTCGGCTTGAATCAGTTTGCGTTGGAAGGCACTCCTTAGAGTAGCATTGCTGCTTCGAGTTGTGTGTTTTGTACAGATTAAAGTAGGTCAGAGGGACATCACCACCACTGTTTGGGGATGGTAAAAATTGATTCGTAGGGAGTGTCAATTCCATAAAAGGTATGTGCACATTCCACCTTCTACCATCTCCCTCCTCCGCCTTATTCAGTTCACCGACGCATCTTGGCAAAACTGATTTGTTAAAACAAGCGCAGGAGAGTGGTGATCAGGCTGAATCACTAGTAATACTCCGGAAACAACCAACCAGGCATATTCGATGCAACATTTTATTAAGCGCGAGCAGTCCGTCGCCACAGATGATCAGACATTTGGCGTAAATTAGGATGCTAAAATTTTCGTGAATAAGAATTTTTTTTACGCTGGCAACGATTCCGTAAGATGAATTCTCTGCTACGCCGACAAAAAGACCGTACGAGTTCTCGTTTGTGTATAATAAAAGCCTTCGTAGACAGGTTCTTTTCTCGTGAAAAAGAGCTCTTTTCTGCGTACAAAAGTTCTACAAGTTCAAAGAAATACTTCATAAATCATTTGCGAT
Organism: Toxocara canis; assembly: GCA_000803305.1. Classification (NCBI taxonomy): domain Eukaryota; kingdom Metazoa; phylum Nematoda; class Chromadorea; order Rhabditida; family Toxocaridae; genus Toxocara; species Toxocara canis. The sequence continues at coordinate 1,547,649 of JPKZ01000986.1, forward strand.
GGTGAACAAAGAAAACAAATCCCCCAATCACGAAGTCTAGTACGTTATTTTTCTGAAAGTAATTGGACCTTCGAGGGTGGCTGACGTCTTCTTCTTGCAGCGGAAGGTTGAGGATGATCGTTGCATTAAAGAATAGCTTCCTTTGAGGCGGAAGATAGATTTCTCTTCAACGTCAGCATTATTCTTATCCGTCGTTAACGGGCCTATGTTACAGTACCTTGACAGCTGCTAATTTTCGAAAAGTGTCTGCTTCCTCTATTATAGTCCTGCATCCAAATGTTCGAAAATAGCACTCGTCCAAAGAAATTGGGGCAGACCAAATCAAAAGCCTTCAAGGAGCTTTTCGTCTCAGATGACGCCGTAATGTTAAAGCAAAGGGATGGAACCACCAAGCGTCAGTAAATTATGATGAAATGCTAGCTATGACCGAAAAGTGTTGTAGAAGTAGTCAAGCGGCAGCTGTGTTGCTGCAGTTATTTGTTTCAGATGTGCAGGTGCAGTTTTCGACCATACTCTTTTGTCGTCGTTTTCCTAATCTATTTTTTAAAACTAATACTTTTGAGGGCTGCTTCACTATAGCTAGACGATATTTTACTCCGCAGCTGTTATGCAATGGTTAAATTTTTCTTCATGCTGAATGCAACAGATTACCAATCCTTTGCTCTTGTCCAGTGTTAGAACTAACTTGGTTGGAGTTGCAAAGACTATGATAATTTCCGGAAAAGCTAATGTCCACTGAATTCTTATATCGCCGTTGTTTTAAAAATGTTGCTTAAATCATACTTTTCCTCTATTACAGCTAGCGCATTCTGTCCACTACAATACGCTATTTGCATTCATTCCTGTTGACAGCCTCTCGAAGTTCGCTTTTTTTGCGTTACGCTCTGATGTATAGCCCGTTTTTGACTTCCGTATAATTTTTCCTTAGTTATGTTAGCGGCGAAAAGCGCTCTGAAGTGATCCAATAACATTTTCCTTACGAAAACAATCCGCAGGCTGTGTTACACCTTAAAGCGCTGTTACGACTTCAAAAATATGCTTATAAGCAGCGCCCAATAGGCTGATTTGTATGGCACATTCATTCTAGTGCTCTGCAGGAAGCGATCCGGAAAATGTTATCGCAGAGCTACCAAGAACATCATCAGAGATGCCTTTGCATTTTGAAAAAATACGTTTATATTAAGATGTTGAGAGCTAAAAGTTGCTGCATAATTTTATAAAGACTGCAATTCAAAATAGTTGCTCTACCCATGAGGGCCGATTCTTTTTTCATGGAGTCCTATTAACACCTTGAGTGCTAACAAAGCTCATTTTATCAAGGAACTCGTTGGTGTTTGAATGATTTTATCATAATTACATCTCATCGCTGGAGCCGAAGTACGCTTTACAGAGTATTTCCGGAAGTAGCAATCCTGTCGATTTATCACCGACTAAAAATCCACATTTGTTACGATATGAACTTCCTGAAAAGGAGCTCAGCCCTCCATATGAAGCTTTCACTTGTCATTAAACTGTGATGTTATATCGCCACCGGTAGCGCTCAACGTGTTAGTACATATGTATTTCGTCAGAATTCGAAGGCATTCTTTGGTGAAGTTTTTGCGCACAATTAACCTGACTTAAGAACCAATGCCGTCTCTCTGTTGAGTGGTAAGAACTACAAGCAGCCTTGAATAAAAGCTCGTTTGATCACCGTAAAAAAATAGTAGCTTCCTTTTCATGAGAACACTATATTTTTCTTATATTGGACCTCATCAAAGAATAAGGCGAATCTTACCGAAGTTACTTTTAGCAGCTCTTCTGTAATGAATGATTTTATGCTCACCTACTTCCACGTTCGATGGGTTAAAAATACAGCAAATTTTCCAGTAGCATTTGTCGTACTCGAATGCAGAAGACTGCGAGCAATGACCCTGAAACAAAACCATAACATCAGCTACCTCTTTTCTCAGTTTCTAGACAAGTCAGACATACGCAGTAATTCATTCTGCACTACTATTCGAACAAGTTTTTATAACAAACGGGATCTTTATTTCGGCAGTCTACATGTTCTAGTAAAACCCCTTATGCACGTGCAGTTTTTGACCGCACCGACTGCGGCTTTGCGTTAAACTGTAACAAAGTAGCAAAAAAGCGAAATACAGCTAACGAGATGCGCAATTTTCCGTCACCAAGTTCATGACGCAAAGTGTTAAATGATGGGAACATGCAAACCAGTGCAACATTATTGACCAAAGTAAGAAATCTACTAAACTAGTTCGATAGAGTTAATCGAAAATGAAATGCACGTTGAAGCATTCAAAGCGGCCCATAACGATTAAAAACTTTTGCACGTCAGTTGCTCCCTGCGGTGCATCATTCCAATACCCAAGAAGTCAAAAATGAAGTCTAGAGAATTAGCGCACAATTCATGAGAAGTAACTGAGGATTGCGAATGTCTTTTCGGTTGAAGGGTAGAGGAAGGGGGGGGGGGGGAGGGGGGGGGGGAGTGG
>JPKZ01000986.1:1550291-1562243 GCA_000803305.1 Toxocara canis
GGGAAGGGGGAGGTGCAGTGTGGACATTTCATTCGGTCGGACATTGAAGAAATTTGTTAAAATTTGCGACAAAAAAGCAAGATCAAACTGGAATCTGTAAACCGAATATAATTCGATGATTCTCATAGTTTGAGGCTGCACGGCCTAGAAAACGCTTTGCAAAATGCCATTGTAAGACACCCAGGTCAGCTTGAAGATATGGCTAGCAAATCTAACAGCTATAGTTAACAATCGGGCCACTATGCACAATAACCATCTAAAGAATTATGTTGCAGTGCACGTTATATAAATTTAGAAAACTTAATAACAGTTTTCTTGGAAATACTCGATTAAAGTGCAGCCTGCTTGTGACCGAATTGCAACCATTAAAGCGTAATTTACCGAAACTTTTGGTCAAATCGATGAACACTGAGTGACAGTAGATTGTTGACGTATGCATGTTGCGATCAATGTGAATAAATTGTTCAATAAACACAACTGAGGTCTGTTGACGTTCCAAATTTGTTTTCGCTTAGTGATCAGTATTATGCGGATGAAATTTTGCTGTGAAATGCTGTGTGGTAAGTTCTTAAACGATCAAGCCCTTTTTCTTTCTACGTCGTGAAGTTTCTCATCGTCTTCTTCGTTTCAGATAGTAACTGATTCACATTTTTGCAGTACGAGGGCAATTAGGCGCCGTACACAATGACTCGATGCGCATTATCATTTTCACTTTTCCTGTTCCCGGCGATGATATGTGCATCTATTCCATTGCAGCCTCAACACGACAGCTCACTGGTAAGCGTGCCACAGAACTGCGGCGAATCGTTTTTCGTTTTGAACTGCGTGGAGTTAGTTCTCATGATGTTTGCCGATAAGATGAAAACTGAGAAAATTGATCTCTGGCATAATGTTTGCGCGTTCTTCCACATACACATTTCGTATGAACTTTAGCGTGTTCTGCGAAAGAGTATGTGATGAATAAGAAATGTATAGCAATTCTAGGAATCAAAATTGACTGCAGTCGACGCATCTGCCAAATTCGGAATAACGTCACTCACCTTGGACGCAAACAAATCGCAGTTCGTATTAGGAAGTTACTGCGTCAGCGGCAACCGACAACCCGTGTTGTTCAGGACATGCGTAGCCACGAAATGTTGTACTTTCTTATTCTAATCGGGGTCAGAGCTGCAAGCTTACTAGATAGTTGGAATTTTTGTAGAATCTATCGCGTATACCGGCCGATAAGAAGCTGACTATACAAAATTCAAACAGAAGTTTCACTGTGCGCATCTCTCTATGCATGAGAGGCATTAAAAGCTTTGTATATGTCCAGTGAGCGGTGTTTCATAATCTCTAACCCCCCCCCTCCCCCCTCAGTTCAAAGAAGAATACGCGCAATGCCGAGTGCTTGCATACGCGTCCATATTGTTTGTGGAATCGGATTCAAAGTGGGAAACGCAAAGCCGGTTACTGGTGCGAGGATAGTTGGCTGGAGAAACGTTCACCTCATCAAATCTGCTGCGAATTTGTGGCGCTATATATCCATATGGCGTAATAAGGCAAGTAATGTCCTTTGACGGCATGGACCCTTTGGTCCATTTACATTTCTACCCCTCGCTATACATTCGCTCTCCTGCGAGGGAATGAGTTGAGATCCGTTTAACTGGCAGGCTTGATGTTAGGACAAATGAATTTTTTAATGAGGAAGTGGGTATGAGCCGCCTTTCAACTCGAGGAATTTTGTGAGAAGTGCATCGGTAAGCCCGACATGTCTGTCCGTCTATACATCTGAGGAACTTCGAGTACTGAGATATAAAACAAGTAAAGAGGGCGAGACCAACCATCAAGGGAATCGCCAAAAAGCAATCAGCAAGGCAGTCAATGCCTAAGCCTGTCTACCGTCAATCGCTGCATTCTTCATGTGCAGTTTGCAGCACTTCAGGCCACAGGGCGGAACAGAGATAGAATCTGGTCGACGTGGGAGAATGTGCTGAGTGTTGTCTCGAACGTGAAGGGTCGGGTTTTGTGGAAGACCGGATATAAAGCGATTTTATGTGAACCGGTATTTCCAAAGAGCAGGGCAAAGTGAACTTGAAAGGGAGGATGAACTAGAATGGAAGAGATTATACGAGCTTCCGTCTTGAGAAAAGAGGCTGAATTTCAAGGAAGAAATAAATTGAGTGGAGCTGAGTTCGAAATCACACAGTAGACTGCAGCTGTGTTGGTATGGTCGAGTTGCTTTGAGCCACTCATGGCGACTGCTGCATTACTTAAGAAAGAAAACTTCTCTAACCACAGAATTCGGAACCTTGAGAGGCCGTTTGCAAGGTTTCATTGCTAATTTCACTACCATTTTTAGAGTTTTTTTAAGCGTTATTTGGAGGGCACCAACTTTCATCGCGGTTTTGGAAAGCGAATGGATGCATCGAAATTTTATTTGGGCTTTGGCAAAAGAGACGACTCGACTTATCGACTGCCAGGTGAGTAGTTTCTACTTATCGGCCACCGACGAACTTTTTGACAACGAGGGAAGAGAGAGAGGAAACGGTAAAATTGTGGCGTAGTGCCAGAACTCCCGACTGTCATTGTGGGGAAGGAGGAACGAAAACCTAACCGGAATGCTGAATATTTTCTCAAAGAAAGGCTGTTCTTCCATGAAGATGTACTAAGTGATCATGAATGTGCGAGTGAAGGAGAGAGCCAGAAGCTACCAGAACGGGCGTTTCGCTTCCATCACTAAACCAGGCGATTTCATAAATCGTCGAATTGTTGGCTCTAGCTCATCAGCCAACAATATTCATGCGTGGGAATCTTGTTCCTGCGGGGTCTTATGGCAAGCACTTTCTGTTCCCCCCCCCTCCCCGCCTCCGCAAGAACTTTTGAGGAAAGGGGCTTTGCCATGAGCACTTCGCGAGAGAAAAAGTTTTCCGTCAGCCTGAAGGGCGAAATTCATGGAAAGGAAAGTGTACCGTTCTCCGGCACAATCGCAATTCATGCATGGACCGGGAAGGGAAGCCTAACCGTATGGACGACAATTAAACCGCGTACAAGCAACCTCCATTTTGGATCCCGATGATTGGGGTTGATTTCGCGGATATTCATATGTATTGTGAATCATGTGCCAAACAGCCATTTCCTAATCGTCAGGAGGTGCAGCGATGATCACACGGTTGCTTGGACTTTGCGTCATTTCATGGTGGTCGTTAATCAGGATATACCAAGAGGTGCTTAGGACTCAAGAATGTCCTCATCGAGCCGCAGTAACCTTAAAGGCTGCTACGTGCTAATCGAAGATAGCTGGGGAAAGAATTGCATTGAGATCACATCATCAAATTTAATCGAGGACTACGCTCTTTGAAATGAGTAAAAATGTGTTCCCTTCTAAAAAATAAAAAGAAAATAAGGAAATAAAGAAAACGAAGCAACAAGAAAACCAGAGTAAACAAGTGTAATTTCAGAACTTCCGGCGGTAGACTGGGCTGGTGACGGCGAGTGAACTGTGACGAACGGAAGGCGATGTTGAACAGGGACCACGTAGCACTCACTAGACGAGCCATTTGTGAACCTGTTCTGTACTAATACAGTACGGATATAATTGATTGATAAGAGACGTTATAAAGCCATCATGACAGTCAGTTGCTGTAAAACAGCGCTGTTGAACCATCTTTTGGCAATGAGTTATTTATGTTGTCACAATCTGCGAGTCAACGATAGCGTTGAGGTGATGAACTAACATGGAATAAGAAGGCCAGCGTCCTGGGAGTGCTAAGGCGCTGAGAATATCGCGTGTCAGGAATATTCTTCTCAAGATGCCCGAAACTTGCACTTGTCAGCATGCCCGCAGGAGAGAGCCCCTACTACACTAGGAAATATGCCACAAATTCCTTTTTTGGCATTTGGAGGTGGATATCCATGTGTGACTCAAGCGTATGCACTAAATCTGTGAGGCGTGAAAAATGAAGAAAGCCTTGATTTTGTGAAGGCTGAATCGGTAGGATCTAATAACCGACGGAAAATTGAAAAGGTGGGATTAAAACTGAAATGTTCGGAAAATTTCCATCGGGAGATGACGGCGCGGTTTATGTTCAAATTTTGTCACTTCTTCACTTGTAGTTACTTAAGTGCTGCAGCTACCGCTGTTTCGGCTCATTTTTACCACTTCAAAATAATGAGGACTGAAGCGTTGTTGCGAGCTCCGCTTTCGACGTCTGTTAACATAATAACCTTACTCGAAAATTTGGCAGAACCTAAAACAAAGGGAGTAGTTGTAGTAATTCGCATTCGAACTCTCTAAGTTGGGCAAAATGGCACCTTGGAGGAGGGGATGTTCATGAGCGCCAGGAATTTCGATCACGCTCAAATAAATCTCTTATATTCTCGAGCTTCAAAGAATTGAAAAAAAAATGCAGGCACCAAATTTTGGGAGTCTCCACGCTTCTTTATACTCGTCCCGAGTTCTTCTAGAAAAGATCTCCACAATTTTCATTTCCCTCCCATGAAATTACTCTTCTCTCGCAACTGTTGTTGGCTATCTTTCGAGTGCGAGCGATTTCCTTTAGTCAGAAGTACTGTTCTGCCGGTCCTCCCACTTCACTACGGATTCCCGTCGGGGTTCTCAACAGAGAGCAATTCTCCAACTTTTTCTTCCCATAACTTTCCGGTCAGCGTCCCTTCGCAGCCTGACTGGTTGCCATTCAGGACCATCCCGCCAAACCAATCTCAAATTATCCGCCGAGATCACTCCGGTGAAAGTGCTCCCTGGTGGGTTTTTTCTGGCCAAATCGCCGCTTGATGGAGAGAGCAGTGACCACTGCGCCCGCAAATTTTCAAAAACCTGCTTTTCCGGATGATTTGTCAACTTTTTGTCAGTCTCCGGTTAAACCGGCGCCTCCCTCCTCATCGAGATAAATCATTTCTTGACGAAAAGCTCCGTTAAAATCGGCTTTCATCGAATACTTCCCCGACTGCCCGCCCCGCACTCCAACCAAAATCACTCTCCACAAAGCAGTAATCACGGCATGATCGTTTGCAGCATAAATTTTCAACTCCAGTATAAAACGGAAATGGTACTGAAATAGAAAAAAAACTGCCCAACGTCCCTGCGTAAACAAGTAGAACCATGCTTTGCCCCACGAGGTGGCGCATGGGCCGCACTTATCGCACGAATGGGAATCGACTTCTCGATGTCTCCATGAGGACGGCGAGCGAACTCTTCCACTTTGACGAGCCCTGGTGGGTTTTTTCTGGCCAAATCGCCGCTTGATGGAGAGAGCAGTGACCACTGCGCCCGCAAATTTTCAAAAACCTGCTTTTCCGGATGATTTGTCAACTTTTTGTCAGTCTCCGGTTAAACCGGCGCCTCCCTCCTCATCGAGATAAATCATTTCTTGACGAAAAGCTCCGTTAAAATCGGCTTTCATCGAATACTTCCCCGACTGCCCGCCCCGCACTCCAACCAAAATCACTCTCCACAAAGCAGTAATCACGGCATGATCGTTTGCAGCATAAATTTTCAACTCCAGTATAAAACGGAAATGGTACTGAAATAGAAAAAAAACTGCCCAACGTCCCTGCGTAAACAAGTAGAACCATGCTTTGCCCCACGAGGTGGCGCATGGGCCGCACTTATCGCACGAATGGGAATCGACTTCTCGATGTCTCCATGAGGACGGCGAGCGAACTCTTCCACTTTGACGAGGGATTGGGGGGGGGGGGCTGTCTACGACTCGAGGTGAGGGACATGGAGAGTTGATCCCATGATCTCCTGCCTTGGTTGCCATGGGGGGATCAAAGCAAGAGAGCCAAGAAAATATGCGATGCATCAGCATAACGAGTACAAAGCAAAACAGTAATAACAGGTGGTGCCCGATGTGCCGATAAGTGTTTTCACTTTTCGTAGCGTGCACTGTTGACAACTGAGGCGATGCCAGGAGGTTCAGTCCAATGCTGAGAGTAGTTTTCGTCAAAGCAATCGTAACGTATCGCTCATTGTTCGACAGTTTCGCATCATAGAAGTGCTCTGTTGAGGTCGTTCATATCATAGCACCAAAAAGTGTTTACTGTTTTGTGCTGCACCATTGTACCGTACAATAATCATATGAAAATAGAATCAGAACGCATAATATAATAACTTTGTCGTCTTGGAAGGAAAAAAATGTAGTGCATTAGTTATACTACAAAAGTTGTGAGAGTGTTATCATTAATAATAACACTTAACCATCATGTGTGTAGTCGACTGCACCATTGCTGTACTACGCTACAAAAATCACTGTTCGATTATATGCACACTATCATCTGCTGTATCTCAAAATATAATCGATGTTGGCTTTGTAACGGGGCAATAAGAACATTCCGCTTGTATAATTCCATACGACCACAAAGAATTGAACCACGAAAGTGAGCGATTGCTTTTTCCAATAACTTATTTCGACTCTGCACCGCCTTCCTAGGATACAATGTTAAAGTAATTCTTCAAGCATTCCTCGTTGCACTAATCTCTTTTAGTTTCAATTTATTTGTGCTCACACATATTAAAATCGGCCCACAGTACACTCTTTTATTTGCTCAAACAATAAACTCTTCCCTACCAGAACATGGTGTTGCACAAAAATATAGTTTTGCAAAGTATAATATTATATAGCAAGGCAGAGCATAGTTCACTCTACTATTGTTTAAGAATAAGAAAAATATCAGTGCTTAAATCAACAGACCGAAGACCACTTATTCCTAACAAACGCAACGCCTTTTTACTTCCAGCTCGGATTAATGTCGGAAGAGAAATGGAGATCAACGTGGTCCCTTGCCGGTTGGATGCTGGGAATGGTCACTGATCCAGATGGATATTCTCCCTGTTCCCGCAGTGGACGCGAGAGTGATTTAGACCTCTCTGCCGCCATCCTCAGAGGGTAGGGAGGAATGGGTCCGCTTGCGATTTCTACTCCATCAAAATTTGACCACCGTTAACTAATTCCCTACTAGTTCCTATCGACGTCACCTTAATCTTCTAGAATTCTTTTTAAAATGCTATAGAAAGCTGAACGATCTTACTGTTTTCATGATAATTCAGAGGGGTAGTCGCATCGGTCAACTTATTGAGCGCCCTCACAGAGAGCTAAGAAAGAAGGATTGAAGGAGCATGGTGGGGGGGATGGCGTAAGGGGAGACTCGCAGACTGATAGGTGGGTTTAGAGTAATAAACCATGTTCAATTTCAGTTGTCGACCACTCTCACAATTTTCCAAACAGAACAAAACTTCATGACTCTCAATGACCGCTTATAATAACTATAAGTGTGATTAATTTTGTAATATTCGAAAACAAGTTCTGCGAAAATATACTACGTTTTTCTAATAAATAATGTAAGTTGACTGCGAAGTTCAGAGACTGGAAGCTGTGACTAAAGAAACAATTCTAAACTGAGACCACTCGTTCCTATCTATCGAAAGAATTATTCCCCCATTTGATGTTCACAGCAATGCGTAACACTCGTGTTTCACATATTATTGTAAACCACACGAAATGTACGACACCTATATCAGAACAATTTTAAAAAATTACGAAATGTCACTAATTAAAAGGGATAGCTAGACGAAAAACTGAAATTGGTAAAGGAAAACAAAGACAAAAAAGGTTCGTATTCCCAATGAAAGACTAAACGCTCAGCCTCACTAATCCTACCCGCTTTTCAATATCACGGCTTGATGCAAACGACACCAAAGATTTGAGGTTTCTCTGTGCAAAGCAAACTTGAACAATTGGAAAGAATCGCTTCATAACAGATTGAAGCATTCCCCTAGCGCTGCAATCACTTTGATATCCCATGCTGAACAGTGCTGAACAGTGCGCATGTGCGGTTGTTTTTGAACAGCTGAGGTCATCATAATACAGCAAAGAGTGCTCATGAACGCTTCCATCGCGTTATCACCATTCACTGCTAGCATTTCTTACTGATTTGCTTTTCTCACATGTTCATTATCCTTTACTGCTTCTTTAAGTAACTCGAGTTAGAAGAATCGCAAAAATACAAATTTTATGATAGCGCGGACGATAGCGCAGGAGATGACGGATACTTCATTATGGTACGCAGAGCGACTGAGAAAAATTGTGAAAGCGAGTTAAGAGCGGCGAAAATGTTTAAGGTAAGTGCGCGAAAGATGCCCGCATTTAGGAGAAAGATGGAGGTAGGTAGCAGAGTTGTTGTACTCTAAATCAGCGTTTCGCAATGTGCTACTTCATTTCGCGCGTCTTATTCACCGCATCCATCCCAATATGACGCTATATGCTTAAACTGAGCGAACACATAGAAGGTGGACCCAAGCATTTTCCATGGTGGTTGAGCTGATCTATTTGTCTGAAACTGGTAAACTGTCAGGAGTATAAAGCGCCTCAATCGACCTGCCGCCCACGTTGAGGATGCCAAGTGTCGCAACATTGATTCTGACGGCTCAAAATGGTAGCCAGGAAATTCAATTACAGAACGAAAGTCTAAATCATTTAGTGTAGAATAATACATTGTAGATGTCTCTCGAGAGCGAAAATAATTTGCGTTTTGACTGTTAGGATGTTTTGAGCTAGACAACGCACGATTGTTCGAATTGTATGCAAGCGTTCTGAAGAATTTTTCGAACCACTTAAGCAATCGTTGGAGATGTCGACTTTCCTCTCTTACGTAGGAGCAAACGTACAAGATGTGAGGATCTATACAAGCTGGAAATATTTAAGCGAAGACCAAGTAGAGTCGAAATGAGTCATTTGCTTAGTCGATATGCAACAACTACCTTTACGGAAGTACACGGCGAAGTGTTCAAATCGCGAGAAAAAAACACTTGAATCAATTAGAAAAAAGAAACGCAATAATTCAGTGATTTTGTTTTTCTTTAACCCTTAGCGGTTTAATGCGCCATCGGGCGTATATAGTTCACGAACAAATTATAGCTGCCGGCTATATAAAGGGTGGAGGTTTCTCAACGAGGACTGCAAAGTTACAGTAACTAGGATCATTTCACCCATGATAAAGAAATATTGTTCAAATTTTCAGCACTTTAAGTGAGCAGAATTTCTTTTGAAATGATCATGTCGTTCATCAAAATTTTTTGAATGAGCGAAGCAAGCCGAAAAAAATTTTCAGCATTCAACTTTATGAGTACGATGCTGCAGCGCGCTTCTGAAAACACTAACATAATGCACTGCATAGCACCCTGCAAAAGTGCACATACTTGTGATGAAGTGATGTGCATTATGATTTTGTGCCCTGCGTTCACTCATTAGCTCACTTTTAGAATTTGTCAAATAATGAAACGAATTCGGGAAACAACTGCATTAGCACATGACACGGTTAAAACAAACCAGCAGCAATGAAGAAGAACAGATGATCACATAAAAATCACCTCAACCACTTTCTGACAATTTTTGAGGGAGTCACCATTGTTGGATCAACCTTCCAGGATCACAGTCTATGCCCCGACAAAATCCTTGAGCTGCTCAGACGCCTATGGAAAGGTTCTTGGTGGTCTGAAAGTGCTAAATGCGCCGAAGGTGACGAAAATTCCAAGTTCCTGTATTACTTCCTTAAATTTAAAAAAAAATGTCCATCCCCTACCACTCTTTCTCCTGTGGGTCACTCTCCAAAAAATCCGAAAATTTGTGGGCGACGACATTCCCATCCCCAGTGGGATGGTAGGCGGTAGACGAAATGGTTGCGGGACGTATATGCGTGCAATAAATGAGAATCGGAGTATGCCATGAAATCGTCATCGTAATGTGAAACTATAGTGAAGCAGGGAAAGAATGGCTAAGAAATGCATCAACAAAGGTTTTGTCGCTGAAAACAGCGACAACATGCTTTAGGCCTCTAAGTACACGGCTCGCACTGCAGTTATCACAGGCACGGCAACTGACTGAGCACGGCACCCATTCAGCATGCATATATGTTGACGTGCTTGCCCGGCACGTTAAATTCGGAAAATCACTGGGTTAGTTATGAAGTTTGTTAGGTGAAACGATCACTAGGGACTCCTCCACTACCTGATTTCAAGGCGCTTCAACAGTCTGAAGAAAACTTGCTAAGAAAAATTTCTAAGCACAAATGAGCTGGAAACTATATGCATTTCATGAGCGGTTAGGCTGAAGAAAAGCGAACCTTAGCGGATTTGCAGGAGTGGGGACAAATTAAAATATGCATTCTCAATGCACGCGTGGAGCTTATGCAATCGGCTGGTCGGTGGGCCAATGCGCGTATCGAAGTTCCCTGGCACGCATCCGGTCTGGCATACCCCCTGGACAGACCACAGCTTTTCAAATGTTGAGAGGCAGTGTTCATGGCTTTTTTTGGGCTTTTGATTCCGAAAAGTGGTCTGTCCCGGGAGTGATGCCTCCCCCTCCCCCTTCTACGCCTCTGCACCCGCGCATTCAACATGTTTTCTAACGCTCAACATCTCATATTTCGCTTTCAAAAATTAATGCACTACGAGCCCATATCAGTATCCCAAGGACACCAAAACATTTTGTGCAACGCTGTGTTAACTGAAATTCCTCCAGAACCAAGAAGTGCTTCGTGAGAGACGCAGGTTCAGCGTAATCTATTGCTGGAAATTGTATGAATATCACTGCGAAAACACGAAAGCATTGTGATGGATAGCACCGTCGGTTTTTAATTCCAGCATGAATACTTCATGATGTTACAGGTACAGCATATCAGAAGTACAAATACTCTCTTGCGCCGGCGGCGTTGGATGTGAATGAGAAACGGCATACCAAGCACCATTGATTTTCGTTCGCTTATCTCAGTCTCGTTCTCTTTTTACGCGCCTTTCATTCTTACAGGTATTGTCTGTCATTCCTTTCCTACGCCGTTTGTCCATTCTACTCCTATTCTTCTTCCACTTATGGTATCACAGGCCACGAGTGTCGTATTATAGGTATGTCCAATATATCTCTACACAAAAATTTAAAAAAAAAAAATCCTCACGTTAGCCAGAAATCCTTATTGCAGAACCGTGCAAACTTAAGCAACCGCTAAATTTCCCATCGGATCCTGAGGAAAAGTGCAGCCAACCATCTCAGTGGTTTCCACCGAATGTCTGCTCTTTTACAGATAGATTTCGAACGACAACGAGACAAAAGCTTTGCTAACGATAGCGTTCAGTAGGAATCCAAAAAAGTGTGGCGTGGCACTTTGATGTACAATCCCTGCCACCGCACGATCAGAACCGCTCTATTTGTGGTAATTTTCGGTTCTGGTTCCAGTTTCGCCGCCTATTTTATCACATCTTCGTATTTATTAAGCCTTCTCCAATTACTGCTGGAATCCCGCCTCTTCTGATTCCGAAATCATGGGATTCTGGTGTTCATTGGATCCCAATTCCATTATCAAATCTGCTTTTCCATAGGGCTTTTCCGTTGCAATCCTGATGACCACCATGCGTGTGAAAGAAAACGCTTCTGAGAGAAAACTTGTTCGCGAAGAAAATGGCAGCGCATTTCAACCCAAATAATCATCAATTTGTTTTTCTTTTTTCATAAAAAGCATCACATTACTACAATGTACCCAAAGCCATCGCGGCAGTTATTCCCACCGTCCACTTTGGATAGACCCTGGAAAAGCAATTTTATCGAGTGCTGCCCTTCAATGTGCTTTATATAGCCGATTCCGGTATTTTTTCAGCCAAAGGGCACAAGACGTAAATAAAGTCTGGAAATTGTTTTAAATAGAAAAATTCAAAGAAAAACTTGTTTACTTTCTTAATCGTTCACTGCGCCAATCGGATCGCCCGATGGCTGTTACCATCCTTTACGTTGTTGTGTTTATGGAGCAAAGCACGATCATGCGCGTTCAAGTTAACTGCTTTCACTCCAAACGTTGTTGATTTGACGTACGGAGGCCTGTGTTGTTTGCTTTACAATGTTTTGTAAGGCCCAGTACACTTTCACATCCCTCGCTGGGGACAGGAGAGGGGAGCAGGCGGGAAGGGCG
>JPKZ01000986.1:1562260-1626351 GCA_000803305.1 Toxocara canis
CTCTCTGTTGTGTTTAAAATGTGCAGCAATCTGTTTGAGGGCGTGAGGGAGCTACGAATCCTTAGCAACAATGGACAATTCGGGGTCAAAATTTTGCGAATTGTACATGCTGCCGGGATTCTTCATTCTGAAGCAGGCCTTTGACCTGATAAACAAGATAACAATCAAATCGCAATTTATATTGCCGTTTTTAAGCGTTTCTGTAACGCGAACACGGGGAGTCGATTCCTTAGAAGATACTACCTCACAGCTCAGAACTTTTAACAAACAAGTTAATCATAGGTTCATACTCATCATCTTACCAGTTTATCACTTGATACGTTGCGAGGCTAAGATGAGCTTGGAACTCATCAGGTTGCCACCTGATAAGTTGCAAGGTTCGCCCTGCAGATGTGAAACTTGATCTAAATGACTCTTTCCTTTTTTCACGCATTTTTTGATAGTGGTCTAATTTTCTTTCTGCTTTGTCGATACAAAGTCGCCTCTCACATCTGTGTTTGTGATGCCTTTCCCCCACTAGCTAGTCCGAATGAATGATGTGCATGCGTGTTCATCCATTCATCATCCATTTTGTCGTGTGCATATTGAAATTCCCATCCTAACCTATTTTACAGCAAAAAAACCTCTGGTTCTGGCAATGATTTTGGCACATCAAAGGAAGCTTGCTAGGCCACCAATGCTGTCATTACTAGATGTTTTGTTTTTGAACGTTCACCTTGGAGTTATATTGTTCACCGCGGTGAAGTTATTATGTAAAACAGAATAAAACAGAACAACTGTTCCGGCGCCTAAGCAAACCTATCATCATAACTTCACCGCTCCATCTCTGCTCGCTCCCAATGTTCGCTATGCGACTGGCGCGCAGTCCAATATGGATGAATCGGGTAGCGTAATCAAAGCATGTATCTCATTAATCGCTGATGTTCGTTTGCCAGTTCGTGGGACGACCAGATTGCAAACCGTTCGCTAACGATTACTACGGATCACTAAAAACGGCACGATTGCTGACAGCAGTTTATAGCAGACGCTGAGCCGGACACAATTCCATGTACAAATAGCTGAAGATGAGCTCGTTTGTGAATGCTTAAGTGATTATAAGTGCGACGATACTACGACAAAGTGTCCACATTAAAAAATTCTGGTGCATGCATAGCCGCTTAAGTCGTAGCATCCACTACAATGCTTCTCAGACCTCAAGAGTTAGCTAGAGAAGCATCAACTTCGGCTGGCGTCCTCAGTGAACAAAGGTCTTAGAACGAACAGCGCATCAATTTAGCCAGCACGAAACAAGTGCATTTCCAGTATTACAAAACGGTGGGTGGCAGTTTGCCTGAGGTCTTCGTCGACTTGCAGCTCTTTGGGCCGCACAAATGCGAGCTGCTACATCTGCCCGCCCACCGCATCTAAAGCAGGGGTCGCCAATGTGCGCGCCCAAAATAATCATGGCCGGCAGGAGGGCAAGAGACGGTGGAGGCGGGCTGCACAGAGCCTATATTTACGAGTTGGGCTGCATGCAGTAACGCTTTAGGTGTTAGGCTCCGTTCATAGCACGTGTTTTTGCATTTTTCGAGTAACTTCTCTGGGCGACGCATCTGACGCGAATACCACCGCGTGAAGCGAGGCTATGATTTGCTGGCACGGATGAGCTATGAGGCCCACTCATTTAACTGACACTGTCTGCAAGCGTTCTCATCCACTTATCTTCTTCGTCCGCACACACTCTCGATCTTCGTTTCCTTTTTTTCTTGTCATCTCTTATCAACATGCATAGACGCAGACAAGATGCAAAGGCGTAAAAGATCTCAAGCCATGAGACATTGATTATGTTGGTATTCACAAATACATTCAGGTGGGCGTACCATCGGGGTGCCTTGTCGATCAAATCTAATACATAATGCAGTTTTTATGGATTTTGATCGTTGGAACGTTACAACTGTTACTCCTTCATGAGTTAGAGTGAACTGTGAAGTGAACAGATCGTTTTTAGGCTCTTTCAGCCTGACAACTGTGACATCCTATGTCGCCGAAAGGCCCTTAAGGCGATCTGTTCACTTCACATCTCACTGCAACTCTGTGTTTAGCTGAACGCTGTTCGGTTCGAGCGTTCTTTTCTGCTAATCCACTGCTACGCAGACCTTATTTGTTGCAGCTGAATGGTGTAACAGACAATTTATTTCCTTAGTATGTGCCGTTCAAGACAAATACGGTCATCGTCTGAAACGAAATATTGCATGCTTGCCATAGATCGTTCTTCGGACACATAGTGAAGTAACAAATGCCTTAGAGAAAAAAGACGTGAGTTTTCCACCGCCTTTACTGAACTGCTCACGTTTCATCATAAACCAGCAGTCGCAGCTGCTCTTGTAGATGAAGCGCTATACGCTACGGGGTTGGTGGGTTTATCTTTCTACTAAATGATTCGAAGTGATTAGATACGTCTCGGCATTAAAAAGCGCAAAATGCAAGTCATTTATTACGTGTGGACCTCATTTCGCGAATTTTAAACGTGTAAAATGGTTTTGAATCATTATGCACATCTTGATTCTGCTTGGTGTATTTCGATATGCAGGACGACCTTTATTCAGGAACACCTTTTCGTTGCCGCATAACCGATAATCATATCGCATCATTTCGAATACAGAAACGCATCTTCGAAGTAGTGCTGTAACAAAGTTTCAGTCCTAAATGTTTTGCTCTGGACTGGTAAACAACCACTGCGCACAAGCCACAAGCATCGTTCGCAATCGAGAAAGTCTTATGCATAGAACTGAAGGAATGCAACGTAAACGAAAAGCATATTGATCGGGACGCATAGTGACGAGCCTTATAATATCTGCATATTTGGGAATGTGCGTAGTTATTTTTTAAAACTTTTGTTCGCCATTCATTTCCGTGGTGCTTCATTCTTTTTGATGCATACATTACGTGGTCATTTCTCACACGCTTGATAGCATGTCTCTGATGAGTAAAAAGGCACCATATGTGTGAGGAAACTCTGCCTCTGCGCCGTATTCCCCGGCTTATTGCATGGCGCCGCTTTCAAATTGATCGCTACTAAGGACCTTTTCTGATTGACACTTTACCGCCACAGTGAAACCTGGACGGACGTTGCACTGCTTCCTCTTGGAAGGCTTCCGGAGAAGCACTTCATGTTCATTTATTGCGAGGTTCACGTCAAAGAATGCTTCCCGCCCGAAGGGATTTTTTTCATAGCCATTTGTGCAAAGTAAAATTTGAAGCTTACACCGTTCTCCCTTTACGGGGAGGGATTTTTGCCGACAAAACAATCAGTATGGTATTTATAGGGTATTTGTATCAAGAGAAGACCCCTTGGTAATTTGTTGTACTGGACACAATGTAGAATTCATTATGAAAGTTTTGTTGCAAAAATTCCTGCAATCGGCTCGACGCAGGAGAATATATGGCAGGCCATTTTGTTGATTTTCGTATTTTGAATACGCCTATGGTGTTTGTTTCGCACTGGAAAGTTTTGCTTCGGTGAGACTGTACGAAATGCGTGCATGTCAGTGTGATTAGCTCTGAAAGATGTGAGAATTTCATGAAAATGTTCTATCAATCAAACTATCGTTGGATTCATTTTTTTCGAAGAAATTCGTTTTCAGAAACCCAATGCAAACAAAATACCGTACTTTTTTGACAAATTGCTACTCTTGAATAGCACAGCCACATGTGAAAAGTTCTGAAAGGTCTGAAAAAAGCTCTGGGAAACACGACTGCATACCTTTGTTAAAACAGTCGATTTTTTCTTTGAGATTTTGTACAAGGCCGTAATTTTTTGTGCCTGATAATGCCTCACACTTTCTATGGAAAAGAGAAGAGTATGGCTTAGGGATCACAACTGGGAGACGTGGATTGTGGTTGGCCATTTACAACACGCCTGTATATTAGTTGCGGTATGTTTTACGCAAACGTTTGTTTTTAAGAACTCTTGCGTGGAATTATATTGAAAAGTATTTTTCTAGAAACGTTTTCAATAAACTGTTTTAGAATATCGGCTGAAGCATATATTTAAAATTGTTTTGCAATCTTTCTGAATAAAGCAGCATTTCTTCAACATTTTAGTTTTTTTTTTTTTTAAACTGCTCATACAGTTTGAGTCACTTTAATAGTCTTTATGTTTTTTTCCGGACACATTAAGATTTTTGGGCTGCGTCTATGGCAGTTCTTAAATTTACAATACGAAATGGAAAAATCATTTATACATATTTCTCGTAATTAGCAGAGAGTAAAATTCGCTTGAGGCGACTTTTCATCACAACAATTCATTACTGCATCTATTGTTGTACCGCTCAAAGGTTCTCCGAACAAGTCGTCGTTTCCATATGCTACATCATATATGTTCACATTTGTAATAAGCGTATAGATGGTAGCATTCGCGAATTAATTTCATCCTTAATATATTAGTTCGGTTCCTCATTCGATATGTTTGGTTGAGAGACCCGTTTTTCTCCTATGTTGGCTCTGTAAATATCATCTTGAGCTTTTTTTTTTTTGATAATATTTTCTTCACTGATATCCTTAACGTTCAGATAGAGCGTTCTGTTTTAGCAGTTACTCTCCATGCTTGAGAACAGCTTGCACCAGGCGGAGCAAAACCCCGCTCTTCAGCTCAACTTTGAGCATATGCATGAGCTGTGAACACGGAAGCTGAAGTTCTTAGAAAACCAGGATAGTTTTTACCTCATAAACAAATGTTAGGCTATTAGAACGTCACCGCGGATCTGGACAGGGTGAAGTAAATAATTCATAGCTGATCGATCAGCTTTGCTTTTAACATTTGAAGCTATTTGTCAAATCAATCGGTACTTCTTGTGCTGCGAAAATCGTTTGCCATGCGAACTGCACAGCCATTTTTTGAAGTTTTTTTTCTGTGCCTGTCTGTCACCTTCTAATTTATTTTGATGGGTTCGTAAACCATATGTCAGTGTTATTAGCCTCGCTCGTCGACACTGACTTCGCTAGAAAAAAATTTCTTATATGAGAGCATTCTGTTGTGGGAAATAAGTCTGATCATCGTTAACTCATTTCGGTATTAACAGAACTGTTGAGAAGGTTTTCGTAATCCCTTGTTTCCATGAAGGGAAATGGGCTTATAGGCAGAAGCTTGAAATAATCAAAAGACTGATCTTTGTTGGATGAGGAGAACCTGAAAATCGCATAACTTCGACCACAACTTCATGCTAGGGAAAAGCGACTCCATTCGCTTCGTGAAGCTGTAGAGATTTCGACATCAGTGGCTTAGTTTTCCATTCATGCATGTTTTACTATCAAAGCGAAATTTTTCCAGCGTATGATTCTTCGATTCCGTTCATTTGATTTCTGTACAAATGCGTATCTATTCCTTCTATTGTCGTTATTGTTGTAGTGGCGATTTCTTCGCTTTAGAGCTCTTCTCTTTTTATATACATTTTTCATTGCTTGTGGTATAGAGTGATAATTATCTCCAGGTGGTAAGATTGTAACAACTTCGAGTGCTGCAACCACCGACCATGTTGAACAGGTTCAGGCATTAGTCGTTCACATAAAACGGCCTTTTAAACACCATTTTAACAGAGGGAGTTATGATTAGCGTTGGAAGCAGAACTACCGTTTTTTAAATAGGTGATAAGTTCATATCCGCCACATTATCTAATAGCTAGCAGCTGTTCTTACAAAACGTGTAATGCGTATATTTCCAACCTCAACTAATCTAATTTTGTGCGCATACCTTCGTAACTATTACTCTTTACGCGTTGTAGAATATCGCTTATTTATCCCCTCGTCCTCCTGCTGCTAATTTTGAACAAATTTTACGGGCTACCATTTTTCGACCACTTTTATCGGTCAAGAACCTTTCAACGAGGTTCTGTTGATATTTTTTGGACAATGCTTTTGCATTGCAAGATTCTTGACCATAAAATCGCAATGTGGAAAAAAACTATAAAAAAGCTCTTTAGCTGCCCACAAGCTCAACAAGCAGTAGAAGTTCGATTTTTTGTGCTGTTTTCCTTGAAAATTCTGCAAAGAGGAGGAGAATTGCCTATTTGAAAATCTTATCGCTGCAATATCGCATGTTACGGTCGAATGCTATTTTCGAACTACATCAATTCTCGTCTCGTCTGCCTTGATTTAGCGGAGAAAGCCAATCATCACCTTTCTCCAACTTACCCAACCGGCGCCCTCACGTATCATAGCGAGCTAACCCTCGCATATGCATCTGTCTACGCACTACTGGTAGTCATTTACAGCAACATAGTCATGCGTCAGCGTGTAGGATTAGCCTGTGAATTATAACCGTTTCTGAGTTATGATAACTTTGCATTTCAGCTATAAGACAACTGGGCCGGCTCGGATTAGCTGCGAGGAGCCTATTTCACGTAGCAGCCGTTCCTTCCTTTGGCGTAGTGAACCTGATTACACGCGTTGCAGCTACGCTTAGTCGCATCACTTACTCATCACTGTTCATTCTTCGTCATGACTGTCGATCGTATCACTGGAACTACTTTATTTGTTCAGTTACTGTTGTCCATCGCTCACAGTTGTTATCGGCTTTCTTCCTTAACCATTAAACATCTCACGGCCTATCCTACAAACCATGTAGCCGCATCGTGATCTCCTGGACACGAATAGGCGTTTTGTGTTCATCCCGCAATGAGGGGAACCTAGCATTTGATGAGAAATTTATCATTCGTTCTTTTCGGTTGACACACTTAATGTAATCATTTTTGTAGCAACTCACTAGGTCGCAGAAACTCAAAATAATATGACGTGTGTTACATAGTTGTACATAAAGCTCGTCTTACAGACAGCGCAGGCGCTGTTTAGCGGTTACATAAGATTCGGCGGTTCTGTTACTGCTGCAAAGTTGTATGAAGGAGCTGCATACGACCAAGCTATAGGACTTTGTTGGACAGTCGGTGGAGTCGGATTTGCATCGTGCGCTAACGCAACTTTAGGCTTACATTGTTTCATGTTGGAAGTACGAGCTCGTTTTGTTCTAGTTGTGACGCATTTTTTTGTTGGCCATAACGTTAAGTCAGTAAATATTTGGGTATTTCTGAGACAGTTATGACTTCAGCAGTTCCCATCATCAGGCAAAGCCTCTGGCAGTAATTAGTTTAGTGCATCGCACATTTTCTTTGATGAGAGGTGCATCACATTTGTGAGATTCGGCCTCACCACGGCATTCTTTTCTTTACGAGCTCACTTCCGCTTTTATAAGACTGGGTGTCCTGTGTGCCGCAGCTATCGTTCGAAAAGGTTATTTTGGAAGCGCGAGATTAAACTAAGTCTGTGAGGTGAAATTATGGTTCGTGCACATATAGTTTTGTTGCAAGCCCTCGAGGAACCACTTCTTTGGCTTTCCCTTGGACTTTCAAGATTTCTTTGAAGCTGTGAAGAAGGTTTCCCAGGTGTTCAACGATACTCACTTGGAATGCTCCTATGTCCTGTACCTAGCACTGTGCAACGCGTGTTTGAATCATAGACTGCCTATCTTATCAGAAAATCATCATTTCCCTATCTCTTCAGTACGGATTAGATGTCTTCGAATTATAAAACCGCTGATCCTATGACCATCTTGTGCTGCATGCTTATTTGACAATTTTGACTTGACACTGTTTTTCGGAGGCAACAATAGATTTTTGATAGAGCTAAACACATGGAGCGCGAAACAATTTGTTCCTTACATGCTTCGTGACGAAAAGCTTATTTCCGCCTGGAGGATAAGGGAGCAATCCTCGATCTACCCCATCTTAGTTTCGTTCCAGTGCAGATGCGGTGGTCGTGTTGGACCTACATAGCAAATTTTTGTTGTGCTGCGTAAACCTGTTCGGCATAATGTAGAAGCTCTTTTTAGAACTCTTCTTGTTTCTGGTCGTCCACAGTTTATGCTCGAATGTTCTCAGAAAATCAGCTTTTCGGTGGAGTTTCGGTTCGGCGATTTCGCTGTTTTAATCTTGCAGTTAGTTCACATTCCTTGCTTGATTGCTAGTTTTGGCTTAATCTATGCCCTAAAGTGTTATGTGCTGCGGACGTCCGCTTTACTGAAATTGTTCTTCAGCGTTTATGCTTATCCTTTATCGCCTCTGAAAGGCGTTATTTTCTGTGATTTCTTCACCTTCAACGACCAGTGTTCTTTCTCGAGATGCGGTGAAATACCCGAGCACTTGTTTAAATTACAACAGGCAACAGCTGCTATATTGAGATATGCTGTCAAACAAAACGCTCGATCGACTTTTCGCCCACTCTATGCAGTGTTGTCGATCACCATGTTGTCGTGCTGGCCAGTTTCTCGCTGCAGAGCAGAGGCTGTGTTTACGCTCTGTAAAAATGTGGTAGTGAGTTTATTTCGGTTACATCTTCGAGCATTGACAGCTCTTGAACATAGCGGTTTAAGCCAAAAAAAAAGAAAAAAAAACTCATCGGTTTCAAGTGCGCATTTCTTGATAGTTTCACATCGATTTCGACTGGCTAATCCCAGTTTTAAACCGATTCATAATTTCGCGATTTCATGCGCATCATTCTTCTATGAAGCAGATTTTATCGATAAATGAACAAATTTGCGAACAGTTTTTAGATTATAGTGAAATTTTTCCGGGTTGTTCAGTTAGATGGAGTGATGTGACCGTGCTGAACCGAGAATCTGCTTTTGTGAAAGATTTGAAAAAAGGGATCGCTAGCGTAAGCGGGCCTCGTGTTACAAAATCTGATTAATGAGTATTAGCAAGATCTACTGAGAGAGATTTCGACAGATTCATAAATATTGAGTTTTTGAAGAACTCTCAGCAGATGCTTTTAAGCTATGCAGATAATAAAATATTAGGAAGAACATCGCTGTCGAGCTTCATCCATTCATCTTTGCGGTATGCGGCCTCAACATAATTCAGAGTCTACGTCGCTTGCAGTTCGCTATTAGACAGTATTTCCGTGTTCGTAGAGGTTCTATAAGTGGTTCGATGCTGATGCTGTGGCAGTTGTTTGGATTACTCTGTCCTAAATTATATTTCTGATGCATTGTTTAGAGCTGTTCTGTTCTGTTCTTTTCCACTTGAATTGTCCTGTAGTATTCTTTGACCAAAAGCAAAGGAATAAACAACTCAATGATATTGCACAATGCCATTGTCAGTTCAGGAAAGCTACTTTATAGCAATTCAAACTTGTCCAATACGAAGCATCGTGAGTCCTTCTGTTTTGTGCTTTTTCGCGTCCAATCCAGTCCCTAAAGAAGGCAAAGCTTTTAAAAAGAAATCTTACTATGGGGATTAGGCTCAAGATTGTGGAATGGAATGGTTACGCTAGTTACGAAAGAACTTCAGCCGAGTTGAAGACAATCGGCGAACGACGATTTTTGCTGAGCGGCTGGTGACATCAAATGAAGTAACGTTCATCCGATCCGAAAAACGAAGGAAAAGACTCGTAACGCGAGTGTGGCATCCGAAAGAGTCGCCGCATGATTCAATGTGAGGAGTCTTTCATCGGCTCTCACTGGAAGCCAGAGGCGCATTTCTGCCCGTAACGCGAGTGTGGCATCCGAAAGAGTCGCCGCATGATTCAATGTGAGGAGTCTTTCATCGGCTCTCACTGGAAGCCAGAGGCGCATTTCTGCCCGTAACGCGAGTGTGGCATCCGAAAGAGTCGCCGCATGATTCAATGTGAGGAGTCTTTCATCGGCTCTCACTGGAAGCCAGAGGCGCATTTCTGCCCGTAACGCGAGTGTGGCATCCGAAAGAGTCGCCGCATGATTCAATGTGAGGAGTCTTTCATCGGCTCTCACTGGAAGCCAGAGGCGCATTTCTGCCCGTAACGCGAGTGTGGCATCCGAAAGAGTCGCCGCATGATTCAATGTGAGGAGTCTTTCATCGGCTCTCACTGGAAGCCAGAGGCGCATTTCTGCCCGTAACGCGAGTGTGGCATCCGAAAGAGTCGCCGCATGATTCAATGTGAGGAGTCTTTCATCGGCTCTCACTGGAAGCCAGAGGCGCATTTCTGCCCGTAACGCGAGTGTGGCATCCGAAAGAGTCGCCGCATGATTCAATGTGAGGAGTCTTTCATCGGCTCTCACTGGAAGCCAGAGGCGCATTTCTGCCCGTAACGCGAGTGTGGCATCCGAAAGAGTCGCCGCATGATTCAATGTGAGGAGTCTTTCATCGGCTCTCACTGGAAGCCAGAGGCGCATTTCTGCCCGTAACGCGAGTGTGGCATCCGAAAGAGTCGCCGCATGATTCAATGTGAGGAGTCTTTCATCGGCTCTCACTGGAAGCCAGAGGCGCATTTCTGCCCGTAACGCGAGTGTGGCATCCGAAAGAGTCGCCGCATGATTCAATGTGAGGAGTCTTTCATCGGCTCTCACTGGAAGCCAGAGGCGCATTTCTGCCCGTAACGCGAGTGTGGCATCCGAAAGAGTCGCCGCATGATTCAATGTGAGGAGTCTTTCATCGGCTCTCACTGGAAGCCAGAGGCGCATTTCTGCCCGTAACGCGAGTGTGGCATCCGAAAGAGTCGCCGCATGATTCAATGTGAGGAGTCTTTCATCGGCTCTCACTGGAAGCCAGAGGCGCATTTCTGCCCGTAACGCGAGTGTGGCATCCGAAAGAGTCGCCGCATGATTCAATGTGAGGAGTCTTTCATCGGCTCTCACTGGAAGCCAGAGGCGCATTTCTGCCCGTAACGCGAGTGTGGCATCCGAAAGAGTCGCCGCATGATTCAATGTGAGGAGTCTTTCATCGGCTCTCACTGGAAGCCAGAGGCGCATTTCTGCCCGTAACGCGAGTGTGGCATCCGAAAGAGTCGCCGCATGATTCAATGTGAGGAGTCTTTCATCGGCTCTCACTGGAAGCCAGAGGCGCATTTCTGCCCGTAACGCGAGTGTGGCATCCGAAAGAGTCGCCGCATGATTCAATGTGAGGAGTCTTTCATCGGCTCTCACTGGAAGCCAGAGGCGCATTTCTGCCATCTTCCTGAGGTTCGTTTATATATGATGACTCCTCGCACTGAGTCACATGCCAACTCGTTGCTTCTGCGTCAACTACGTGTGCTTGTGTGTACATTATGTTGTGGATGACCGCTATATTCGGCTGACGAGGCAGTGTCACCTGTGGTGGTTTGACGGCTTCGTTATGGGGTTACGCCATTTCATTTGTCTCCTGAAGACCGTCAGAGGCCTCTTGATAACTGCAATGCGCGAACGCTCTTGCGAATATGCGACTGTCAGCGTTTTTGTCACTTGAGCTGGTTTAATGGTGTTGCCCAAACTGGCAATTATGGGACCGTCACTCGCCGGATTCCACAATTTCTTGAGTGCGTTGTCAGCATAGAACAAAGCAAGTTCTTTAATTTGCGAAGAGGAACGTTCTTCATAACTCAGGATGCAGGATGACTACATCTTCTGTGCTTTCCGTTGAAGTGCCAGCAGTTTAGTGTGAAATTATCATGCCTGACGACTTTTGAAAGCTGTCTGCCTTCTTTTGTTGCCCTCAGTACTGTTGCTGAGGAAATACTGTTAGCTCTGGGAGTTTCTGCGCGCGATTACACGTAGAGATTATGGACGATGCCTTGTGCGTTGTGTGCGCTATCAAACGGGGTATTTATTATACAACGAGAGGACTGGCTGAGCCAAGTGGTTCCTGTGGATTTGGCAACCAAAGAAAGCGAATATCGCCTTCGAGTCCATTGAGCTCGAGACGCATTTGAACCTTAAGCCACATCGGTCACGAGCACTGTGCCTTGGTAACGAAGCAATGGTTAAGCAAATCAGCGATGAATAGCACCGATCCTCGGAGCAAGTTACCGCTCAGCGATTATTTTGATGGAGCGCTGCTGCATGCGGCTTGAATAAGCAAACTTTCTGTTTCCTTTCGTTTCGTGCCTTCTGGTGATGCTCATAGTGCGTGAAAAGTTTATTAGCTGTGTGAAGGGCCTTTTCGATATTTGTTTCATCGTAGCGAATGGTATGAAGGAACCAAAAGAGGTATGTTAGTCCTCCGAAGCATAACGCTGAACAACGCGCAAATAGAATCGATGTTTTCACATTTCAGGTCGACGGCCATTTGTTTCCAACTTCCACCGATCTCTAATCGAAATGAACACTGTCTTTCAAGGCGATTTAAGGTTCAAGAGAATAGCTACTACCGATGCGCACTGTTCAGCCAGTGTTCGAAATTTCGCTGGAACATAACAGAGTTCCACCGATCAGTGAAACAATTTCTGCGCGCGATAGATAACGCCTACTTCTTTGAACTTCAAACCGGCAAACTGCTCTCTACCTGCAAATGGGGCGTGTTGCCCGTGAATTTCCGAGCTCCGAAGTTTCTGTGGTAACAAATCGTAAATTTGCTGTTCGAAATTAGAGGAAGGCTTATGATCTCCAACCGCTATTGACAGTTTACGATCTGCAGAAGTTCTGGACAGTGTTCTTGTCTTTTGTATATATTGGAGATGCCAAAACTCACCGCAGTAGGCATATTTCTCTGATTCGTTTCCCGAGCTTCAAAACTTCTTTCTTTTAAAAAGACCTTTCTGATGAAATGGCTAGAGATTCCGCAAAATAAGCTTTAAAGGCAGTAATCTTCCTGTAATAACAGGTTCTTATGTAATGAGAGGTGTCTGCAGAAGCTTTTCTTGCCGAGGGGAGGCGCGGAGAGGGAGGGGAGGAGTCGATGAAGGGAGTGAAGTGGGAGAGACTGGGATCTGGCTGCGCGGTGTCTTTGATAGAACTAGCATTTCAGTACTAGCGTGATTAACGTAACGTGGTTAAGTGCTTTAAAACGCATTCCATCGCAACGCTTTTCGCCTGGTGTGCAGAACTTTCAGGTCTCTGTCCATTTGAGATTGCGATTTTTGTTAGCTGGGAAATGGGCGAATAACTGGTTGTTTGAGATCGAAAAGCGCTGAATGCGGCGAAGCTTCTTGATTTTTAAATGATGCTTACAGTTTTTTCAGTGTTTTGGTTGATAACAGTGTTAATACTGAAGATCTTACTTCGGGAAGAAGTAATGAGGAATGCATACAAAAATCCCAAAAAGAGATCGCTGAATAGTATGTCGAGAAAGAAGAAAAGCAAAAGAAAGAAAAGAATAAGGGGGCTTTACACGGAGGTCATAGGAGGCTCTGAGTCAAATATCATTAAACGAGATGAGGCTGTTCGGCACTGGCTGGGAAGGTGGTAGTCTATCAAGTCTCCTTTTGAAACAGGACACTGCTAAAGCTGTCACAACTTAGGCGGGAAGTGAATCGTTAAGGTTAATATAACGGTCTGCGAAAGAATCGTTGCTGACGCCTTTCACATGTTGTTTTCGTAACTTGAAATCATATCCTCACTGTTGATTAGAAAAAGTAAAAGGTTGAGATCGATCTATGTGGACGAATCCGAAGAAGGTTGTGTAGAGCTGTATTTCAGCTCTTCTCATTTCGTGGGTTTCAAGACCCATTAGGTTGAGATGTTCGCAGTACTTTACCTTTTCGTATGTTTTCCTTTTGAATCACTTATCCAAAATTAAAATTCCCCAAAATTTCAGCGGATTGAATTGAACGGTATATGTCTGCCTCATCTGAATCGTTTTGGTTATGCCACAAACAGCTACCACCGCCATAGCGATTCTCCTAATATTCTTTTGAAGATTCAACGATCCTGGCGACAATCGAGCCTACGGTTTTCGATCCTTTGAAAGATAAAGCAGTTAATCGCTTGCAGTGGAAAGGCGAAAATTCCTAGAATAGAAAAGCTAAGGTCAGGCAGACGGGCGATTATTGTGTGCTAAGAGCGGAAAAAAATAAGCGAATGATTAGCAGTGGGCGTTGCTCAATATGTGTCGATAACAGCAAGGAGTAAAAGTAGTTTTTTTCATCTCGTTCGCTTTGTTTCCCAATCACTCTACATGCACGTTCATTCAGACAAGATGGCACTCAGTTCTCGGCGTTTTCTTCTCCGCTTCGAAGTCAGCGTCATTTCTCGGATCAAGGTTGCCCAGAGAGCTGCTACTGCGATCGCCGGTCACATTCCCCAATTAACCATTCTCTGTTCATCCCTCCACCATAGGGATTCCTTTTTCCATAAGATTTGCAGTGAGCTTACATGCAGAAAGGGATTAGCTAAGTGGCAGCGTTGCTTTATTGTTTATCTTTGTCCTATAAAATCGTTGTTGGGAAATGTGTGGATCTCATTTCTTCAGACATTCTTCATGCTCGGTCTTTGCGCCTTACCAACCTTCAAGTCACACATTCATGCTGTTGTTGTTTCTCGCCGCCCAGAAGCTTATTAGGATTGGCGAGCATCACCGAGCATTTGAACGACATCGGGTCAATAATTTGATGAATAAGCTATCCCAAAGAGTATCCACCTCATGCCGTTAAATATTTTGCGATAAGCCCATTTTGAAAAGAGACTTGCTGCGAATGGAAGTCATCGTCTTCTGGCGGACAAAATTTTCAGTCTCGAAAGACGTGGGAGCTGATTTCGCCGCTGACACTTCTTGAGGCGATACATTTTTGTCAAAATAAGAAACCGTTTGATAGGAATTTTAATCACAAGTGAACTTTCACAAATTACAAATATAAATTTTTGAGCTCGCTTTTCTTGAGCGCCATGTAGAGTAGCTGCCATACATGAACAATGCCATGAAAATGGAAAGCCCTGACTTTCATTGAGGGAAAATAGGTGATTCTGCTAGACGGGTCGGTCTTTCTTTTTGTTCAGAACACATCTATGTGCTAAATGCGAACATTCCATTATTAAAAAAATAATAATATCTTTTACGCCGACTGAGCAAGTTGAAAGAACCAACGACTTAACAGTCACATGGCTTCAGTGTGCGTTAGAAATATCGATACAAAATTTTCTAAAGAATCGGGTCGAGTAGTACACTCTACAGTTCTTAAAGAAATTCATGCAAATTCCATAATGTTTTATGTTTTCTTCAAGCACCTTATCCACTGCGTTAACGACTACAACACCTGTGCTGTGTTTATGCTGCCCGCTTGCTGCAGAATAATGCAAGTTTGTCTCGTTTCGCGTCACATGGCGTATTTCGTCAGTATCTCTTGCAAGTTTTCTTGTCATATTGAAGTTGTTTTGATTTAAACTCACGACCGAAGCAAGCGTTTTGAAAAGGAATGGGACCAACAGTGTCAAGTGAACGCTAAGGCAAAAAGGGGATTGGGCATTCGTAGGTCGCTCGAAGATGTTTTACTGAGCGAGTGTCAAAACTTTCAAGTTTTCTGGGTCAACTCATTCGCCGAGTGCCAAGCAGTGTGACGTACTCGGATAGAAGAGTGAAAAACTTCGACCCTTCTCTTTCATTGCGCGAAAGCTGAAGTTGGATAATCCTGCATGTTCAGTCTGTCGAACAGGTCGAGATGCTCATAAACGGTATATAATGAATGCCCCATCACAAGAGCCTCGGCGGCAGAGGTAAGGTCAAATATATTCGTTTTTACGCGTTTTCTAAAAGCTCTTTAAACCGAAGTGACTCATTGTGTAGATACGCCGCTACTTCAGAGGGTGTTTTTGTATTCGAAGCTTCGAAGCAGAGAACAGCGAAAAGAAAAGGTCACTGGAGGTGTAATGACATAATTCTCAACATATGAACAACACTTGCTGTAAGCTGTCTCCAGTCTCCCCATTTGAAAGTACGTCATGACTTTGTTACGCAGATTTAACAAGTGCTGTAAAGTCGATCAACATATCCTGCGTTTCCGCAGCCACATTTCTTTTCGCCGCTGTCCACTTCCTCTCTATTCCGGTCATCAGGAACTGCCTCCATTCACACATGAAGTCCCCATCCTTCAAAATTTTCGACGCGTGGCTATTTTCGAGTCGAATTCGCAAATTTTTGACTAGATTGTGATGGCTGCCGTTCTTCTGTTGAACAACCAGGAAAATGTGGGAGTAACTCACAAAAAAGTGGTTGAATAGTCGGTAAATGCTGAAAGTGATGAACAGTTGATGGCCTTAGACGATTCTGCGAAAAAATTTTTCGCAGCTCTCATCCACTTGTGATGCCTGCGCGTTTGCTAGTTTTAGATCACAAATATCCAATTAAGGTGGCGTAAAATCACGAGGGTTTTGCCTATTTCTTCATTTGAAAATAAAAGCATCTCTTGAAAGCAGTGATTCACTGAATACGGTTTCCGAGGTGCTGAATTTCTATCTCCCATGATCCTTATGCAAAACTAACCCATGGGCTGAGTACCCGCATTTCTCCATTCTCATCAGAATGTCGGGACCGCTTTCGTCGCTAAAATTTTTTCGCCATAATGGGACCCTTATCAGTTTCTGTACGTTCTCCCTAACCAACATTTTGCTTACATGCTTTTAATGACAAGGTAAGACCTCACACCATTACGCGAACACAGTAACTGCTTCAGAAGTTTGGAAAATAGCTTCCTGACTTCCGCCACACAGTCCGAACTTGAACACCAAGCGGTTTTCGAGTGCGATTTCACTGATCAGTCATTACCTGAATAGGTCATGAACGCAGAATTTGCAGCTATTCTTGGGCGAGGTGGGGGGGGGGGGGGGGGGGGGGGGGGGGGGGGGGGGGGGGGGGGGGGGGGGGGGGGGGGGGGGGGGGGGGGGGGGGGGGGGGGGGGGGGGGGGGGGGGGGGGGGGGGGGGGGGGGGGGGGGGGGGGGGGGGGGGGGGGGGGGGGGGGGGGGGGGGGGGGGGGGAAGAGGAGCAGAGGCAAATGGGCATTCAGAAGCTTGTGCGCTGTTGTGGCAAATATCCAAGTACGAATGACGGCTATGCTAGGAGTTAGCACAGATGTGTGAATGACTCATGTTTAACAGAATTTTGTCGCTTTTGCTTTTTTTTCGGCCTGAATGTTGAACATTTATATACCATGCTTCATTTTGAGAGCAGAGTTCAAAGCAAAAATTTCATATAGCTTCCAGACATGAAGAAAAAATAAAAACGTGTAGAACTTTCTTACGGGTCATTTCACATGAAGCCAGGGATTTTCAGCTGGGATGTTTGTTTGTTCAGCGTTACAACAGCGTTTTAGATAAAAGAAGGCAAATTATGTTTGGGGATCGCGAAATAAGCTTTCGTAATATCACTTGCATTTGCGTTAAATCTTGCCGATGAACAATTTTCCCTACAATGCGTGAGTTCGTTTTCTGTTGCAGTCGTAGCGTTCACAAAATTGCCCGGCAGATCGTTGGTTCAGATAAAGAGAAATATTTTAACTGATATTTTTGCCACTACCAACGTTATGCACTGTCATATCACCCCAAATTTTTGCTGTTTCGTGTCAGTCGCCATTTAGCCGCCTTCATTAATTTTCGTAAAATTTAGCTTCATCGTCTTCCATAATTTTTAAAAATGTCTTCGCCGTTGTTCTCATTTAGCGTTGCTTTCAACCCTAATTTCATGAAGACCTTAACCTATACGATGAAGATTGTAATGCCGATTGAAAAACGTTCCAGGCAACTGAAATGGCTTATCGGTTCCACAATCTTGCTTAAAACGGTGTAGCAAACTTACGAAAGTGGAAGTGAGAAGGCTTGGCTTTCCACAAACATACGTAGATAAAGTGCTATCAAACATCTTCGTTCGATGCGAGCTGTGAAATGTTGATCGCGGAACCATTCATTTATAAGACCAGACTTGTTGGATCGCACTTTCTTGCAATTGTATCCATTGTATTTTCAAAATCCTCAATGTCTCAACCACAAATTCTCGTTCCACTCTGTCTTTAAAAAGGAATGTAATTTGCAACGAATCGAGCTAGAGGGCTCTTACTCTTCCGCTGTATCGTCCCCACCGTAGTGTTTTCCACGTGCCATAACTCAACTGGAAATCCATCAATCCCTCCCAGTTTTTGTTTTATCGTCCTCGCACACCTTAGAATATGCATTCCGAGTTTTATCGCATTTGCTTGTTGGATTAATGAGTTGGAACGTTGCAGTGAAAAATGGACAAGAACTTATCGCGCAGTTCTCTGGCTCACCTCCGTTTGTTTAGAAATTTCCTACAAGGAGCTATGATGGCGACAGCTCTCTGTGTACAGTTGTGAGAATGTTCATGTGTCGGGTAATTTCGACCCACAACTAGTAGGATGTTCATTTTTGGTGATCATAAAATTCAAAAGTCGCATTTCCATTCAGAGGTGCTATCGAGTAAGAACAAAGACCGAAAGATCCTAGTTAGGTATATGCCTCTTGTTCACTGCATCGGAAGATCATTTTAACGCTCGTCTTTCTGTTCCAATATCAACAATGAAGAAAATCTTGGCTATCATTTGATAACGGTGCAGGACAGTTGTTGGTTCAGCTGCTTTCAGCGTGTGCATCTCGGTGTGGACGTGATTTTTTTCAGAGCATTTACTGTGTCGATAATTTGTTTTGAATTTGTCGTGCGTCTGAAATGTGAAAGGATGGGCATGGTGTGGCTAGTAGAACAATGGCCTCGAAAAGTCCGCAATCTATTTGCATCAAGAATCAAAATTCGGCAGACGTTTTAGTCGATGTTTCACGCAGCTTTCAGTTGATCGCTTAAGTCGCATGTTTTGTTAGCAATCCGTCAGAACAAAGGAAAAAACTGCTGCGTTTTGTCAGCACACTGAGTGAACACACATTAGTACTGACTGCAATGCCGTTAGTTGCGCGTTCAGGGAGGTGTACAGCGAGCTGAGCTCTTATGCTCAAAACAAGTGCGCTGCTCGTCGTGCGGGGGATGTGTAGGGTTGTAGATGTGAAGTAAGAGCTATCTGAACACGTTGTCAGTGCATCGTAGCTATTGAGCAAGCCGAATGCTCCTCTCGTCACCCAGGTGGTTGCTTTGCTTCATTAGGCACCATCAAGCTTGCCGGACTCTTTCACTCTTGTTCGTCCATGAAAATATATTTGTACGAAGATATTCTATGAGGCAACGTAGTTTATTTCGGCATGCATTCTTTGACTAGCCTATTCTGCGTCATGCTTTTGGCCTCGCTATTGCGAAGAGAAAATTATGGCAACTTCCTTTTAGATTCTCAACATCCAACAGCCACGATCGATTTCATCTACTCGACAATCTTCTCTCTGAGGTACAATATATAATTCGGTGATTTCGAAGACATTTTCCGACTATTCGCTCAATTGAGTTCATAGAGCAAATGTTACAATCGCTGATTGCCTGACTGATCGAAAGACAGCAGTCACTCTGAAGTTGGGAAAAAGTATGAGTGATGCTTGGAAAGCGATTCGCTTGATTCCCATAGAACGCTTAGAATATTCTGATTTGCATGACCAATTTGGCGCTGTGGAGGTGCGCTGATATTTCGTTTCATCACTGTGCGCGATTTCTTTTATTGGAGAGAAATCGTTTAAAAGTGAAGAGACACTAACAGATAAATGCAATTTTCACCACAGATTTTTCTTTTTCTGTGGCTACTAAGACAGCGAAGGCAATAGTTCATTTTTGTTTCTTCTTGACATCTTCACTTCTGCCATAAAATATTGTCAAAAAGGAAGAAATTTTATTGGATCTTACTGCCCCTCATTATTGTCGAATAGATCTCAAAAAAAAGTTTTTCACGGCAATTGCCATTCAGCAAATTTGCAATGAACTGAGCTGGAGCTAAGCCAGCGAACAACGAAGCCAGTCAAAGTTGCAGACCAAGTTCGTATTCTTGGACTTCTGGATGAGGTATACCGACTAAAAAAAAAACGAGGAAACGAAGAGCATCTAACTTTTTCAGCATTTGCAACAATTTCTCGCTCTCAAGGCGCCAGAAAATCAGCCATTTTGAAAAAACAAGTTTCGCACAATTGTTTGATGGTAAAGTTGCACAATAGAGCTGCTGAAACTTTCAGAGGTGAACGCTACTCGTTGTCGAGAGTGTGCCTTCAAGCGGCCTGTACCAACCAAGGTGAATAAAAATGTCGGATGTTGAGGTGCTCTCACCAACGTCCCCGCGTCGGTGAGTCACAACTCTTATTGTCGTATTGCTTGGAACATACTATTAAATCAAGGAGTCCGTAAGCAAAAATGAATCTGGAGAGGTGAAGAACAAGTGCAAGGGTTTCTAGGCCAGTCATTTGCGTCCGACCAGAAAAGTTTTCTTTCAGGCTGAGCGATGCCGGCGCGGAACAGCGAGAGCAGGAGCTTGAGGCAGATGAGAACGACACAAATCAAGTCGAAGCGCAAGGCGAAGACGAACAACAAAAAGCTGGTAATTCACGTTTCTGTTTTTGAATTAGAAAATTCAACGTTCAAGCAAACTCTACGTTTGGTGCTCAGAAGTGCAGCGCCTCATATTTGCCGTTCACTTCAGCAACATATCTGCAAGAAAAATGTTGCTCAATTGTTCCTATGCTTTTCGCAAAAGTAGAAGACGATCTTGCGTTCACTAGCACTATTTAGGATCAGTTTTTGGAATGGTTCATTGCTTCATTCACTTCCGTAAAGGTATATTTTAGTAAGCAAACTCCTTGACTAAGAGCACCATAGACGTAATGAGTGGCACCGGGTTAGCAAGTTAAGACCACCCACGCAATGAGTTGCCATATCGACGCACAGTGAAATATACTTATGTTCTCCATTCGGTTCCCACGACTACATGTGCAAAGAGATGAAGAAGCAAGAACTACGGTACTGTATTGAAGCGTGCATCCTTCATCGCATAAAAATGCGTTTGCATTGCGTCACACTTAACGGAAGAAGTGTTTTCATTTCAGCGCGACATTTCTCGTCTCTTCGGCAGCAGTGAGGTCGTAGTGGAAGGTGCTGCTGACTGCTTCTTTCAAAATGCTAAAAGCATTTTTGTTGAGCACACATCGCGCGCTACATACTGCTGCCCTCTCTGACTAAACATTTCTCGTCTCTTCGGCAGCAGTGAGGTCGTAGTGGAAGGTGCTGCTGACTGCTTCTTTCAAAATGCTAAAAGCATTTTTGTTGAGCACACATCGCGCGCTACATACTGCTGCCCTCTCTGACTAAACTCGCTGTTTTGATCTCAGGAAACTATCGAGTTTTAAGTGAAAGGACATTTGAGCTATTCATGCTATTTCTCGTATTTTTTTTCTTTGCATAACTGCACAGCTTTGGCAATGTTAGGCGAGCACCAATAGTGATTAAACTTGTTCACATGGCCGTCGCAACGCACAAGCGCGAAGAGCATTCCACTATTCGTCTATTATTGGAGTTGTCGCGTCTCAAAGATCGTTCTATCGAGCTTTCATGAATGAAAAAATTTGAAATCAAAATAAGCGGTCCTTATTCGTTCACTTCTCAAGCTGCTTGCTCAACGTATGTGAAATGCGGGTGATCATGGCACAACTTCATGAAATGTCCTCGGAATAAAAATCATATCATCTGAAGTCCTCTTTCGAAATCTCTGTCGAATTTTGTAATGAAATTGTCGTTGTCGTCGCAAATATCTGCACTATACGCATTTCATGGACCTTCGTTGCTGGCGAATATACTGTGCTGAATTACAGAACAAGAAGAGGGCGAGGGAGAAAAGCGGCCTGCAGAGGAGGATAGAACAGAAGATCAGGTATTGTTTTGAAATGAAGCCACTTTTAACAGTTGCATCTTGTTGAATATTTGCGAAAGTTGTGCGAATGTTGCTGGTACAACCAAAAGCGATGAAAATTTCGGACATTAGCGGGCGAATGAGTGTATGGGGGAAATTTGGGCGAAGTTAGATTGGCGGAGTTCGGAAATATACAGATTGTGGGGAATTATGGATATTATGAATTTTATAAGAATTCATTTAAGGGCGGGATTACGGATTCGATTCTAACGATTCCGCTCAATTAAATGGCCACTCTTTTACTCGTGATTCCCGGTCAGTCACGAATAGTTGGTGCTGAAAAACATGAGAGTGGTTTTCGATGAATGAGATGATGAGTGATTTTCGCTGAATGAGATAATCAGTTGCAAAAAGAATGCTTTCTTGCAAGATGTGATTGCTCGTTGTGCTTGTAATTGGTTGCTGCGTTTTTTTTCTCTTTTGAACCACTGGAAACATCAATCATTTTCGATGTATATTGCAAATTTCTAGCCTTTTCGGTTTTACTGATTTCTTTCGACCACAGGGAAGGTCTTAAATCTCCCGTGTGTCTGTCAATTTTCCCGCATATTTATCTGCCTGTGTGCATGTCTGAGCATGCGTTTTTTCGAGCTCTCCTGATGCTGTTTACAGATCTACTAGGACAAGCGGAAGCATAATAGACTTGTACCGTGCTGGGTCATACCACTATAAATCGTTTTCGCAACATACATGAAACTCTGGAGAAGGTTTTAGGTCCTCATTTCGTCCTGAATGCTCCTAAATTGGGAAATTTTCACCGAGGACTTCTACGATGATCTATTGGTGTAGGGTGAACACTTCTGTCAGCTCTTTTGTTTTAGTGTTTTCGAGAAACTAAAATTTGCAAAATTAATCCATCAGGCTATGGTTCCAACGCATTTTCGCGCTTACATAATGCTTTTTTCCCGGCTAAAGCAACCTGGGAGCTTCATTGCTCATAAACCCAGCCGACAAGCGGCAAAGATCGTTCGCTTGAATTATGCGGTGTAATAGTGTGCTTACGTATATTGACCACTTCTTGGCTCGGATGCAACTGCGCTCGTCACACCCATCATATTACACCACACTATTCCTGTAGTTGTTGTTGCGAATGCGGAAATATTTCTGCATACTTTACGAATTGCAGTGCATGAATCTGCAATTTTCTGAATTGCATGAATCGACGTATGCAATTTTCTCAAGGAAAATTTTATCATATCGTAATTCACTATTTTGTCATATCGTAATTCACATGCAAAGTTTTTTATGCATGCGACTGTTTTTGTGAGCTTTCGCAGTTCTTACTTATTTTTTTCTATGTATTGTGCTCAGTAAAATGTTTTTTGCAACTATGTTGTAATAGTACATCGGTTATATCGGTATCGTTGTTGAACATTTGAACTCAGTTTGTCTTACTTTTTTGTTTGAACTACGCAAAGCGGTCACAAAAAAGTTGACGTGTAGTTTGGTCCGCAATGATAGTTGTTTCATTGTTTGTAGATATGTTGTACACTTTCTACTATTTCAGGTGCCTGATATAACCGGGACAGAAAACGTCGACTTGATGACGACTTCGATGGACGGGATTGAGGAGCTGCCAGCTAGCGAAGAAACACAGGTGGTCATTATGCGAACTTGTACGCGGGATCTTTTAAAATGGGACACTCCCTGTTTCCGGATATATCCAGGATTGAGAAGAAAAAGTAGAGGTACTTTTGAAGGATTTAAGGGACACTGAACTCGATGAGGTGATGAACAGTCGAAAATTTTCGGTCAAAAAATCAGCGGCTTGTAAAAACTCATTCATGGAACATTTTGCCCAGCCGACTTCCGCAGCATTCCTTTGCGAACACTCGCCGCTGGGCAATGTAGCGGCACTCAAAGCAAAAGGTTGCCTGTGTGTCCAGGTTGCAAATGAATCGATGTTCCAGATAACAAAATTATTAGGTTGAGTCTGATATCTCACAGATTTCCTGCCTTAGCGGCTTATGAAATCCAGGAGTTGTGAAATTTTGAGCGAGTTTTTTAGGCAGCAGAATCTACAGAGGTATTGGACGCATCTCCACAAATGGTAGAAGCAACGCCCGAAGGTGTCACAGAAGAAGAGGCTGAAAATGCGGCCACGGATGAACAGAGCCTCCAAGAAGCAGAAATCCAGAGTGAGCATGAACCACACGAGGAAGGCGTAGAAGAGGAAGAACAAGTCGTCGAAACCGAACCTGAAACGGAAATAGAAGTTCAGGCTATAGATGAGGCAGCGGCCGAAACAGAAGCAAAGCATGAGGAAGTGAGTGAAGAAGGCGGCGAAGTTTTCCATGAAATTAAAACAGTAGTGATGGAGAGATCAGTAAAGGTAATGATGGAGAAACATTCAGCTGTAATAACCGCTTGTAGAAGTGCTTCGGCTTTCCTGCTGGACCCATATGTTTGTTTCTCAGTCATCATATTTAAGTCACAGGAGCTAATTGTGGGCATCAAAATTACACATCACTTGTTGATAGTGGTATGAGGTTAGTAATACCTCTTAATTAGTACCTCTTCTTTTTATCAACTGAAACCTATGTTGTCTGAGTTCAGTATACATGAATTACACCCTTTTTGGGGCTCACAGAAACCAATGATTTTAATTTTCCATAGCCGGACAGCCGCGATTAATTAAGCGTTCGATCCCACAGGCTTAAACTGTTCATGCGAGGACCCGCGTAAGGGTCTTCGGAGCTCCGAAAACGAAAACTGATATTGATATTGCTGCAGATATCGCGAATATGAAGCGAGTTCACCCGCTAAATGTTTGCTAAGTCAAAAATGCAAGTGGCTTTACGAGTGTAAAGAGCAAGCTCTGGTCATGTTGTTTAACTTCAGGATGAAGAGCACGTAGAACATGAAACTTTGGTGGAGGATAACGCTGAAGAGCAGAAGGCTGACGAAGGTGCCTTTGAACTACAGGCGCCACCAACTCCAAAGCGTCCCCGTACTCCTAATGAACTCGACAACGTAGTGCTTTCTGAAGAAAACAATGCCACTGAAGAGGTGACGGAAGAGCAAGTGCCAGTCGAAGAAGGATCGATTGAGACCCAGCAGTCACCGCTCGTTGAAGTTGCAGCGGAAAATAAAATGGAGGAAGAGACCCAGGAAACGACTATTCAAAATGCCGAGGAGCCAGTGGCAGGTGAGTCCCTAAGCAGTGCAGTTTCTAAAAAATCCGGGCTGGTGCACTGTAGTGCGCTATTGTTCATAGAAATTTTTCACGTACAGTTGCGTTTCAGGGAAGAAAAAGGCAGCACTGCGTTTTAAGTAAACCTCTTCCCAAATAAGACGGTGTTTATCTGCGTTAAGTGGAACGATGTTACTATAGTGAAGTGCTAACTACAAAAGATTAGATACTCTTTCACCAAAGGTGAAAGACCTTCTGACTCATGTTTAGAAATTGATGTGGAAGAGCGAGAGCGATGGAATGCTTTTGCAAATTATTACCAGCGAACTTTTACAGCTACACCAAACGTACCGGTCGGAAGCATTCCTAGTACCCCGAAGTCAGCGACACTTCGCGCAACGGAGGATACGCCATCGACCCCGCGGAACGCTGCGGCTAGCCCAAGGTTTCGCTTTTCTTTCATTTCTTCTTTTCAGAATTTGTTCGCAACGGTTAGACGATATGTGCAACAAGGGTTTCCTAAAACATCACCAAATGATGTCAGTGAAAGGCAAAATTATGCACACTTTGTTTTATTATAGCAGTTAGCAGCAATCAGATAGCTGTGGGCTGGTTGAAAGCATGACCCTCATCATGCACTTTTTTGCATGGAAGTTCTTTAAAATTGTTGATCGTAAATGCTAGTTGTAAAATAAGATTCTTCTAAACATTGATGAAGCGCTGTGAGTATTAGCGGATGTTTCGGACTCGTTCGATCGCCGTCATAGAGGCTGACTTCACGTTTAGGGGGATCCTAATGCCCCATTTAACCCTAAGTCGCTCGCATTCCTCTTCTAATCCACAATCATGTTGCATTAGTTTGGATCACCTAGATAAAGTCACTCCATCGTTCCTAAATGTCTCTGTAAAATAGAAACGGATTTCATTTCATATAAACTGGAGGAAGAAAAAGATTGTCCATGCCTAATTTTTCCGAGCGTTACATAGTTCACCTTTTCCAGCGTCTTGACTAATTTCATAAACTTCAGCAACCTAGCAGAGGCGTCGAGATCCGCCGGATACAAAGCGGAGGGAGATGGGGGAGAGGAGAATACTACCATTCTGATCATTTTAAAGATGCTGAAGTTTACCACTCTACCTGCCCGCTCTCGACGTCTCACCCCTTCTCCGAAACACTAAATTTGAGAAAACACAAAACAGTGGAAATGTTGCGGTGAGATAGCATTAAGCAAGTGTCAGAAAACCATCGATATCGCGACGCAAAAATGGCAGGAGATCTGGTGGCGCTAATGAAGAAATCCTCTTTTCATCTGTCTTGGTATGCCTGACATTACTAGTGCTTTTTCGCACCGTATCTGACGATTCTAGAACAGGATGGGAAGGAAGGCTTGAAGATGATCAATGGCGAGAGGGTCATGTGCAGTTATAATGAAGATTAATCAGAAAGTTGAGGGACAAAACGGATAAAATCCGTTATTCTGTCCCATTTCTTTCATACTGTGCATTTGTAGTCGAAGCCGAATTTGTATTGTTTTGGTTGCGTTGTCTGAGGTGTTTTTTCTGAAGATAAAAGGGGCATCACAGTTTCATTTGGCCGCTTGTTAGTGTTTATAGCATTTTTGCGATTTTCCTTCCGAATTCACATAAAATCAGATTTGTGAAAAATTCCAATATCTGCTATGTTTTTATAAGTCGCTATCATGACATTGTTCGCTCTAGCGGACATTTCTAGCGATTTTTCGATCTGATCGAATGATTGCATCTGCACATGAACGACATTACGTTTCAGTATGATCGCTGTTACTGATCTCTCGAAATTCGCGATTCGGTTGTGTTTAGTGAAGTATTGGTGTGACGATTCTAGCGCTTTACAAGATTTTTTCGCAAACCGGTGAAATGTGCAGTACGCATAATTCATTTCTACGTTCGTTGACTGACCTCTTAATAAAAATTCGCTTTCTGTTCCCCATAAACAATATTCCTAAATTTTCGCTGGGATTTCACCTTCAGGAGAATTTTGTTCACCAGAACTGTATACATTTTGTAGAATTAAACAAAGGAAAATAGTAAGTTTGTTTGACGATCAGCACACCAATTATTGGAAGGTTCTCAAGTGTTCTGTAATTCGCTTCATTTCGCCAAAAGTTGACCCCTCGGAACACTTCCATGCACAAACCAAGAATTTAAAAAGGAGTTTACTATGTCCACCAAATACGTTATATGAAAATGGTTGCTGGAATAACCTTCAGTTAGCATTTTTTTACCCATCAGATTTGGGAAACGACTCATTATCGCAGATAACGTGTTTGATGCTTGTGTTGAAATCCTATTTCGCCAAAGTTGGTTTTGAAAGGTGGAAAAGTTTGTAATTGATGTGCTAAAAACGAACTAATAACTTTTAGTAGGTTTTTCGATGGGAATCAATTTGAGCTTAGAGGCTGGCATCTGAAATTTTATGCAATTGTCGCTCGTCAGGAAGATTCGTTCCGAAAATTGTATTTCGACTGTTGCGTTCGGTATGACTGCACCGACAGCGTTTAGATTCTCAATTTACATCCATGTCAAGCGTCCTGAGTGTGAACCTTCTTCTTTTTAATGTGACCTGTTGAAATTTCGCTGTAAAGTTTTTGGAAGGAAGTTTTTACTGCAGTTTTCATCTTTTTCAACTGGTTAAAATTTGCTTAAGCATCAATAAGTGCTCGATATTTTCAATGCTTGCGAACTTTCTCTGGACAACAAAGAAATATTTAGCGGCATTCTGTTAGTCTGAACAAGGTTCATGCTATAGAGGCAATTTCTGGTTTCGACGTAACTTCTAGCTGAAGGAGATCCTCAATTTCTCAGAGCATTTTGATCCAGCCCACAGCGAACTTAAATTATTTATTGGTGCTGAGTGAGTATAATTTGGGTCTCAATTAATGGTATTGATTCAACAACGCTTTCTTTTGCTTGGTTCATCACAATAATGGACTTATGGCGAAGTCGTTGGATAGCTGGTGAAGCGAATCTGTTTAAGCAAGACTGTTTGAGAATAACTCTCCAAGCGTTGTTACACTATCCCAGACTCTTTCTTCACTCTCCCGCCTTAAGACAACCGCCCAATTCACCTCCGACGCTTCGCTTACGCCCATACTACCTAGTGGATGGCGTTTCTGACTCTGCTTTTGACAACATGATGCAATAAAAACAGGATGTGACTGAACTTACTTAGAACGAATGAGGCTTCTGGCTTCGATACAGTGTACACAATAGGTTTCCATACCTATATCTCACTCGCATTCACAATTACATTGAGCGCAATGTTGACTGGATTGTTTCGAATATGACCAGTTACTCGTTTCCAAAACCGACGCCTTCAGTTTGGTGAACAAATGTTTACCTAACTCATCAAGATTGAGCGGCAGCGAATCTGAATGTCCATTATTTTCACTTCTCAGATCACCGCTGATAAAGAACGGAGAATCCAAAACCCCGGCCACTGGTACGCCTCATTCGAAAAAAGCGTTCGACTTTGAGCACACACCAGTGGGAACACCGAGAGCGCCGAAGAGTGCTACATTCGACGACTCAGTAACCAGCCCCAAGACTCCAAAGTCGGCGAGGACGCCGAAAACACCGAGGACACCAAAATCACCAAAGTACTCAGTGTTTTCAATTAGGATA
Organism: Toxocara canis; assembly: GCA_000803305.1. Taxonomy (NCBI): domain Eukaryota; kingdom Metazoa; phylum Nematoda; class Chromadorea; order Rhabditida; family Toxocaridae; genus Toxocara; species Toxocara canis. The sequence goes on from JPKZ01000986.1 coordinate 1,590,574, forward strand.
AAAGTATGAACTAGATGGACTGGCCTACAGACGACCAGTCAATTACTTCGTATTCAGCAAAATATTTTGCACTCGGTCCCCACTCTATTAGCCGATTACCTCGTGGAACTAACCCTTCTAACGGCGGATGTACAACACTGATACGGAGCGGTTGCATTCCAACCCATAAACAGTAGTCATTTCATAGGCGGAAGTCATGTTGAGGCTAAAAAATTCGCAACTATATTCTCCCGTTAGTAGTGAATTCTGAGGCATTCGCTGTGACACCTTATTCAACTTGCTTTCCTGCGGCGTTGGGCCTCTTGTTTTAGTTATAACGGCTGATGACGTCGTTTTATCGCACCGTTAGGTGTAACCTAATGTGAAAAAGTATACGTCGACTACAAGTTACCAGTAACCTGGCAAATCATAAATAATGAATGGGCTTTGAGGAGGCAGCTAACTCATTACTTTCTTGTTGGTGTGAGTTTTGCGCTGCCGATATTCATGGCAGTCAGGAAAGAACTGCCATAGTATGTTCTTGGCACGTTTCTCAATTCGGAAGGTTCGCTTCTTGATCCAAAATAAACGCTGTGCACGAAGTAATATTTACTCCTCGTTCTCGCCGTTCTCGAACGTCAAATTCTTCGGCGTGGTCCGCGAACGCTTTCCTATCAGTTTGACAGACGACTTTTCCTATGCGCTTTAAGAAACAGCGTTGCTGTCTTTGGGAACCATCCATAATTAGGTGACATGCAACGGCTTTCAGGAAATAAGAGAGCAACAAAGTTGAACCATGCAGATATGTGTAATTAATGCAATGTTGTTGGCACTGCAGGGCTTCAAAGACAGAGGTGGAGGCACCATCGGAAGCTGTTCTGGAGGAGGAGCCTGCAGAGGAGAAGGAGCCTGAGCATGAACCGCTTCCCGAACCTGCCGAACCTTTTGAGGCGGTAGAAGAAAAAGTCGAGGAGGATATTGAGAGAAAGGATGTTGAAGAGCCAGAAGCGGTTGAAGAGGAGCATCATGAAGAAGTGACCGAAGTAGCAGAGGAAATCAAGGAGGTAGTTCCTTCAAATTTTGCTCCCATGGCACGCAAACAGGAACGCAAATCCGTGACAAGCGTGAACAAGTCATTCTTCAGCACAATTAATTGGTATTGTATGTCTTAATAAGCTTACAGTAGGAAAAAATGGGAGGCTGCGCTTCCAAACTGCATTTGTCTTCTGCAATTTCTTTTCCAAATACGTTTGAAAACTTGCCTTAAACCAGAATGTCAAGTGGGGGTGGATCGATCTAGAAAGAAACACGACAACTGTTTACTCACAAGTTTACAGTTTTGCAGCAGAAACTTAACGTTGCATATGAAAGTAAATAGTCTTCACTTACTGCCGTGAGCACCATGCTTACTGCCACACCGCATTACTTGGGTCTGCACGTGTTCGTCAGATTCATATCACCTGCGCGCTATTTTCTGACCCTTTCTGGCTTCTTCGTAGTTCGGGTTTTAGGTCCTGCATAGTATCTTCAGTCAACTCATCTTAGCCATTCCAAAATTGTCTGGAGTTCAAGCAGTTATTTGGGAAGAAAGCTGCAAAGATGCGATAAAAATGTCAGCGTCAAAAGCTTATAGCGAAGTACAACATTAGAGTCCGGTGGGAGGACCCAAAAAACAAGGATTTCGTGCCGAGTTTGACAGGGAATGTTTCGGTAAAAATTGGGCGCAAAAAATCTGGAGAGTCATCGTGTGAGGAAGTAAATTGCACTAACAATCACAGATAAGGGTTTCAGATTTGTATAGTAGACGTAAAAGTTACATTCTACTAAAAAGTAAAAGTTACATTCTACTCAGAATGGAGGTGTTCCGCTTGAAATTTTGTCATGCTAAGAAGCGTGTTAGGTATATATATATACCTAACATATATATATATATACTTCTATCGACAGTATACCTAACATATATATATGCTACTATATATACATATATATATATATATATGTATATATATATATACTTCTATCGACAGATGATGTACCCGTCAACTAAAAGTTGTTTTATCAGCTTTTTTTGTGATTAAAATTTTGTTTCGTAATTCTTTGCAAAGCTGTCGAAGGGATCCCTCGTTTATGAGGCGCATGGCGATGTTTCAAAGTGCACAAGTTATAATTTTGTAGACAACACCAGTGCAGAGATGTGAGTAGAAAAGCGCATTGTTTTGTACTGTTGACGATGACGTTATGCCGAAACGTTGAATGATATAAAAACCTTCCCCCTCCCCACTGGCGCTACCTACAGCATCATAGTATGTGCGCTTTGAATCCCTACAAACGTGCCGAACTAATAGAAAGTTTGACTAGAGAAATGCAAAAAGAAGGTCAGATGTAATCACCGTTTAGCATCAAAGCTTTCGATTTGAAAGTTTCGGATGCGATTTAAATGGGTAAGTGTTTGCGCATAGAAATGACGATACATTGTGAAATTCTTATGAAATATTGCAATAAGCAAAAAAATTAATTTGCCTTGCTACATCTGCGGAGCAATCGTTTCAGGATACAGGCCCCTGACGGAAATGTCTTCGGACCGATGCAGCTCATACATCTTCATGGTGTACTGCGCAGCGCAGTTGTTCAGCAACGCGAATTCCAAGTGTCGCATATTGCACAATTCAGGAAACCACTCTGTTTCGTGAAGCTGCCATGCCCCATGTCACGCAACATGTGCACAGTAAAAAAAAAAAAGAAAAAGAAGGAAGGCAAACAGCTCCTACTCGTATGCTCACAAATTTGTTTACGAGAGCTAATGGAGAAATGCAGAATTTCGTTGGGCTTTTATCCACACGCAATAAAGCGAAATATCCATCCTTAAACTGTATGTAATACTTGGATGTTTGCACTTCTGGGCATTTCCACTGCTGGACTGTTAAGATGCGCAGCGCACAATGAAGGTATCCAAGTTGCTTGCGCCACTGACATTTTCGCTACGCACACAAATGCTGAAATAGCGCACAACTAGTCACATTTGTTCGTGATACAAACGTCCGTGTTAGAAAAGTCGCGTATCAGAAGATTCCTTGGCGCAGAGCAAACACCTAATCCAGATGATCGTCTGCTGTCGAGCAGAACTGTTCGCACCGTCGTGGGAATGATTATCAACAATTTAAGAAGGGTTATTTCAATGGGATTTCTCGCAGCCGTCGTTATTTCAGCAATCAAGCTGGCTTGAGGGCTGCAAGATACAGTGAAGTTTCATTTAATTCATACTTCCTCATATCTTCTCTCCGCTGGAAAAGTACAGTCAACATTTAAAAGCTTTTCTAGACCAATTTTCTCATCGTATTTCCACCCTAACTTGAACCACGTAAAACGATCTAAACAATGTTTGTAGCTTCTGTGTATCATGTGTGTTGGCTGTGAAATATTTTCAAATTGAGCTTCTTTAATCACATTGCTTATGTATCGCAAAGGTCCGAAGTTACCGTGATCAGTAATGTCTTTCGCGATGAGAATTTGCTCTCGCCATCGTCAAGAAGTACCGGCCGAAGCTCTTCATTCAAAAAAAAAAAGAAAAGCAGAACATGCTTTGGAAGATGGGAATTAAATGTTGGTTTAAAAAATCTTTCACGTTTGCTTCCGTTGAAAGTGTTTTTTGCAGCCTACTCCTCCAGCAGCTGAAGAAGCACATGAAGCTGTGGAGGCACCGATTGTTGAAGCGGAAGGCGACGAAGGCAGGCATGAAATGGTATCGCTTTCTCTAACCTTGTCGATGCTGTCATAAACAAACAGAAAAACGGATATTTGCGTAGATTCTGGCGTCTCTGTGTTCGAATTTAATCTCAAGGTCGAGGAGACTGATCGTTGATGTCATATAAGAAGTATAAGTCTTGTCGCTTACAAGTTTGGTAGGCAATACACTTGTCAGAATATCCTCTTCATCTCACTGTAACGGTATTATTTTTGTTGCTACAGAAAGAAGTGGGGCGTAGCGCAGAATGAAGTGGTTGCGTCGTTTCTTACAAAGTTTCAGCCACGCAAACCGCTATAGTGCGGAGATTATTGGCGCCTCTTACCTATTCATTATTATTGTTAGACTGAAGCGGAAGAAGAAACTCCCATGAAAGAGAGTCGACAAGAGATTCCTGAACGCGTCAGCCCTCCGCCTCGAGCTCGCCGCGAAAGATCGCCATCACCAGTGCGTCAGAAGCAGGCTATACCGCATGAAGTCAGCTTTAACCACTACGACCAGGTGGCCATCACTTGCTTTCTCGCTAAATATTCCACTAGTTTAAGTAGAAAAAAGAAAACAATTTTGCCTCAAAGTGAATGGGTGGCAAATGCTTAGTTGCGGTGCCGCATTAAAAAAAACTATAGCCTGGTTCTTTATAATGGAAAAAAGAAAACAATTTTGCCTCAAAGTGAATGGGTGGCAAATGCTTAGTTGCGGTGCCGCATTAAAAAAAACTATAGCCTGGTTCTTTATAATGTTATTGAGGTGATTACGGAAATGCCTTTTCCTGTTTCTTTGCATCTATCATCGCTTTGCTCGTTTCAGAATTTCAGCGGTGTTTTGTGCATCTTCAGTGGTTTTCATATAAGCAGTTCATGCACGACAGAAGACTTTTCGTACAGTTGTACATCTATTGTCATTACTGAAAAACACAGTTCCTAAGACGGAAAAGTGGCATAAAAAGTTGCAGTTTTTATTCTCGATAAAGGCGAAGCATTGGTGTATACGAATGAGATGAGGTTGAACAGTGAGTGGTGCAGCGTTGGTGATTCAGGATTCATTTCGTACAAAAGGAGCTCCAACGCGGCTTCCGACTAACGAGTCTTTCTCATCATATACACCGGTTGAGAAGGCGGCCTATTCGGCAATCAGTCCTTGGGTACAAAGCTCGCCTAGAAAATACCACACCGACTATTCAAGGCTTTCCACCTATCGATCACCATCGCTCTATTTGTCACAATTTGACGAAATGGTTAGTACAGGTGAGAGGATTTCATTATTTATACGACTTTATCTACTTCTGTATCGTATAATCATTCATCGCTTAAGGTTTTTGAACCGTTCCATGCTCAGAATTAATTTTTTAAATGAAAAAATAGCTCATTTAGAAAGTCTTACCATAATATGCAAATATCACTGCCAGAAACTGTGGTTTAAAGAAAGTGCATTGTACCTATCAGTTGAAGGTAAAGTATTCCGAGACGGTTTTAGGTCGAAAAAGTAGGAAGTATGCCATATTTGCATACATATGGCTCGTTTCTTATACAGTCATTGATTATTCGCAGTTGCGTTCCACCTAATATGGCTACCTCGCGCTCAAACATGCAGCATGCTTAAGTTTTGGAAACTCAGTGGCTAGATGTTGACTAAAAAACAATTTTTTTTAAAACTTGCCGGCAATTTCTAAATAAAAACAGAATTTCACTTGTTGTTCATTCATCATTTTTTTAGTTGCAATTATAAGTATTCTGTATATTCTTGTTGGAAAGACGTAAATTCTTCACAGAATCACCAAAGCTTTCTCTTCAGTCCGAAAAGCCCGCTCGGCATTTTGCAAACTCTTCTTCTGTCTACATAAGCCCCATTTTCAATTCAGAGGTGATATTCACGTTCGAATTGCGACGTTACATTTGGCTGCATTAGTGTTTTGTAGAAGCGTTCTATTTGATTCGTAGAGCTATTGCTTAACTGAGCCGGCCAAGAGACGCATCCACTTTCTCGAGCTGAACTAAGGGCAAAAAAAAAATGGCATGTAAAGTATCGTTCGGTGGGACCCACACGTACATGGTGGGAGGAAATAACTGTGCTAGCAAACGAAAAAACCAGATTACTTTATCAGCAACTTCTTCAGTGAAGCGATACAGAAAGTGGTTAATTAAAAAGGATATGGGCAGAAAGATCAAACTGGAAAAGCATCCGATCGTCTTGGCCATTTTTTGAAGGGACAAGAAAAAAAAAAGAAATGTAGACCAGAAAGAGAGGTCAACACATTTCTCCTCTGTTCAGTTTTTCGCTAATTTCCGCATAAGTAGTTGGTGGATAAAGACGGAAATATGAGATAGATAAGTGATTGAGGGGTGCCTGAAGGTTAGAAAGTAAAATATGAAAACGGATGACTGTGGCGTTAAATTTTCATAGTTAATTTTCGAGGAATTTATTCTGAAGCAATGTTTTTCATTGTACCGAATGCATGCTCCCGCACGTAATCTTGAATTCAACTCATACGCGAAAAACGGCGAAGAAAAATTGACGAATTGGTGAGATGTGAGTGTAATTTTTCTTACTGCGCTATTCTGCTCGTTGTTTCACCTTTCAGTCATGCAGACAGTCATTAAAATCTCGTAGGATTCAATTGATCGCTAGCTGACGCCATAAATCGCTTTCCCATGCCTGCGCGCATTCGATTTTATGTTGGCATTCAAAAAAGAGAGGCTCTGTTGGAATTCTGTTTCAGGATTCCTAGAGTTCGTTTTTTGTTCTCTTCTGTGATTTATTTTTTCATAAATCCTTTAAGGTATACATTCGTGTTGATTGAAAGTACGACGAAAGCAAGTGCAGTTTCTGCGATTATCGCAGCTGTCGCCTTTCAGCGTTTTTTTTTTTTGATCCTGCATTGCTTTCAGATCTCTCGTTTTCCGAATGTATGCTTTCTGTTTCTCGAAAATACTGACTTCTTGGTGGAGCTGTTGGAAATGCTCATGTGGCAAAATCGTTCACTTTTCGAAGAACAGGAATCCCGAGCGCACCGTTGTAAAACTGGAAACGCTGACCAGAAAAGGAAAACTGATCTCGTGCCAGAAGCTATAAAGCAAAATCGAGCCAAATACTACTAGCTCACGTTTTACTCTGTCAAGCCTGGTCTTTTAGGTTTAGGCATCTTCTCAAAACAGATTGTTCCGGCCTTCCTTTCAATGTTCGGTTTGAAAATCCGGTGATTGGAACTGAACCGAAACTCGGGGCTCAAAATACTATCACTCTGGTACTGGAGTTTCCGCATAGCCTTAGCAATGATCCCAGTCCACCTATCAAGAGGCATGATCGTCTTCAACCCCGCTTGTTTTGTGCGAGCAGGCTATAACTGAAGCTTTCAAGTAGCCTGTTAATTATCCTCCATCTGAAATTGCTCATTAGCGCGGGCGTCCTCGGTCAAAAACTCAAATGATATTTCCATTCGGGGTTTCAGCAGCGTTCACCTGACGACGTGAAATGGTCAGTCTTTCGGAAGCATTTTATTAATGGATAGGCGTTTCCAAATAAGCGTTCCGACATCCCTAGGCCTTTAAGTTTCCTCTGTCCTGAGGGTATGCTCAAGTTTTATTCAGGTCTCAATTTACAAGAGTTACCAAAACTTGCAATAGTCAAGCTTCCTCTTACAGGAGCTTTCTCAGCCAGCCTTTACTCGACCAACAGGCTGCTAGAAAGGTCGCGTAGTCGCGCTCGCGAACGTAAGCATGCGATGCGATCGGCTCGCTCGGCAAGCAATTATTATCGGTAACTTGTATTTTGTTATTGGTTGTATGGCTTTCAGCCTTAACCATCACTTTCAGGTATGACTCACACCAGTGTTGACATCATTAGTATGGGGAGAGAGAACAAGCCAAGGAAGGAGCATAGACGTAGAGTTCTTTTGTTCTTCAACTTTATTGCTCCCCAAATGAGGATGTTGAGAAGGAAGGAAGTAAACTTACCTGTGTATCGATCGTGATGTACTCAACTTTGCAGGGACTGACATAAGTAATCGTTCGCGGTTTCTAGTAATCCGAGGTGCGCCGTATCAGTTATTCACTGTGACAGTTTACGCGAAAATATTGATTGAGAGCTTTTCTAGTAGACCCGTCAGCCAGTATCTGGTGCTTAATTCTTATACCCACCATCGTTTGGTTCCTAGCAAAAATAAGAACACTATTTTGAACAAGTATGTTGCAATACATGGCTAACCAAAACTGTACTGACAGAAAATTGTCGATTATTTTGCAGCTATACATCAACATACGCAACAACCCCAATTAGGACCAGAGAGTACTCGACACCACCTTCATCGATATTAACCAGACAACCGTCCAGATCCACTTCTTTCATTTCATTTATGGAATACAGCGATGCGAAGCAGCACGAAATGATGAGGAGTCGTAGTCGGTCGCACGGATTAGAATCGCTTTACAGTCGATCAGGGTGTGTTGGTTTTTCGAATCCTTTTCATAAGTTAATATTAGCGCAGTTTGCCTATTCCGTTCCATGGTTATCATTTCTTGGTCTGTCATACTGCACTGTTGCTGTTAATCCGGGCTACCGAGGATACCTCGGAACGCAACAGTGTTTTTTGAGTCGAAATTTGCTACCATAAGCTTATTCTTGGTAGACCATATGATCATCTTATTCGTCAAGACAAGGAGCAAGCCTCTATATTGATGAGAGTAGCATCAGAATCAGCGCTCATTAATTCAACAGTTTTTTCTAAAGCCTGCAAAATTCCTTCCTCGCCAACGGCTGTCAACATTGTCGGCTTTCTTTTTTCCACGATTAAGGATTAAGGTAAAGTGCTTAAATCCTGCAGCCTCGATTACAATTATGTCGAGCACTGACAGACCGCTTTAAAAATTTGAAATAGGTTCCCACTGCCAACGAATTCAAAATATTTTTCGGCCACAGGAGCTTTTTCAGAAAAGTCCACTGTTTCTAGTATGGAATTAGTAAGCCGGAAAAATGGAGGACGGGGGGACGGTTCGGCGGGCAATGTTTGGTTCAAATTGATGATCCAGTATCATAATTTTCACTCCACATGTTTCCCAAATATGGCTGCGCTATCCATTATTTCCCACACCCTTCCCTTCCGTCATTCAAACGCATGCATGTATCTGTAAGAGAGGGATGAAAAGAGGACTGTTCAGTTCTGGGCGGGGATGCTGCATTCCAGTTTTGGTTCCGCTTCGTTTTCCTTGGTTGTCGAATGACAAGGAAATTTTGACAGAGATCGCAACGGTATAAAGGTGCTCCTGGAATTCATTTTCAGTCCGTACGTTTAGAGCAAAGCAAATTCATTGCGCCGTAGTCTGGTGTGGTATAACCGAAGAGTTTAAGTGTCAGCATTACGAAGACGAATACTTACACGAATATGCTCACCAAACTTAGCACTTCAGTGCTTTCTGTTTGTAGTCGGAAGAAAACTTATGTGCCTTCACAGACACATTTGCAATAGAATTTCCAATTGTGTCTCATACGCAAGCCCACTTATGCAGCTCGCGCATTAACATCGAACCGTTCTACGAGACAGGGCGCCTTTCAAGAGTGGACAGCTATGTACGTGACATGAACAGGCAGTACGAATCGAGGGTGCCCAGTGCGTATGCCAAGTATCGCTCTTCATCCAGATCAAGCATATACGCTCCCTTGGACGGATGCACGGTTCGTTCCAAACAACGGTGTTTGTAAATGCCTTTGGCCCAGATAGGTTTTTTCCTCAAAAATGAGATTCCAACAATGTCTTCGAACTCTGCTTGACTTTCCAGTGGAGCTGGCAATTTCTAGTTAGATTCCGATATTTTATAAGTGGCGTTTCCGTCGCAATACGCATTTAGCCCATCGCAAGCTTTCATTTTCAGATGTGCGAGAATAATACATGAAAATTTGTCGGAGGAAAGCAGGCGTCCGCTCCATTAATCAGTTGTGTACCTTCATAGCCTGCCTGCTTGAAAACTTGAGGAAATTTGCGTTACAGATCTCTTCTGTTTGAGCTCATTCAGTTTTTCAACGCTCCTCAGCTCTCGATGCACATTAGCTGCAATCAATGCAATCAATGTTGCCCACTTCGAGTGGCGTAATCCACGTAGTGTTAAGAGTCGGAATCTCGCACTTTCGTTGATGAGAAGGTCGGTTGTTGGGATGCTGCGCTTTGCTGCTACAACGGTACGCACACTTCTACAAATGCCAAAAAAGCACATTTTCTTCCAATGCTTTTGCATCACCTTTTGAGTCATCTGAATCCATTTCGTCTGCAGGTTTACAACAGCCCTTCTTACGTCAGCAAGGAAGCTCCGTGGTATGATAAACAATCAGTTTACGACACTGGGGCGAGCGTGCGAGGCATATACGAGGTAGAATAGCTTCTGATCAACTTTCCTACCTTCAAGCATTGCAGATCTTGATTCGATCCTATTTTGGCTGTGGACAGATTTGTGAAAGAGAACTACTTCACTAAAGGGCCAAAAAGTTTAAGAAAATGCATAAGTGGCTAAATGTTATGGCATGACTGGCTTGCGAGGAGTCCGTTTGGGCGTGTCCAGATATTTAAGAGAGTTAATGCTAACTTTCCACATCATATCATTCCCCTTATGATTGAAAAAATAGGTTGTGAAATAAAAATGTTCTCATGATCAACATAGAGGTCTCTTGCAGGATCTGTTTATCTTCTTTTAAAGGTGCGTTTGCTGGATGTTCGGGAATTTTGCAGCACTGGATTGCTTGAATGTAGATAGTATTGTGCTCATTGTGTGGTACCTTCCTAATAATGGCGTATGGTGACAAAATGCCGAATAAAGGTGTTCCAACGTGGTCACCTGTTGGAAGACCACGAAAAATACGGGACTCTTTCATCTACTTCGTATTCGAAAGGATGAAGGCTTTTTTGATTAGAAGCCAACACCTGAATATATGCTTCCGTCTATGCACTGCGTTCTGGAACTGTCCTGTGTGTTCCATTACGACTCCATAAAGGCTGAATTTCATATGATTTTTCGTTTTTGTTGATCAGATCGCTTATGTTGCCGAGAACTCATTCCGATTTGTTTAGCTGCCGAGAAGTCATTTCTACGCACGTTTGCAAATGTTGTAATAGTAAAGCGTGCTATGCTTAGGATTGTTGTGTTTGTTGGTCCCTATGGCAGGTTTAGTTCGTGAGCTACCGAAGCTCGATGAAAGACTTTTATGGGGAGAATGAACTGACGTTTCCATATACAGTTTCTTGTCTGTGCCTTAGTCTCAAACCCGACCACAGGCAATACTTTAAGATGAGAAAAAGTTCGCACTTTGTAACTGATCGAGCCGAAAAGTAGAAACAAAATTTATATTATTTCTCTGTCGGAGAGTCCGATTGGTGAAAAAACCGAACAACCGTATCCAATAGTGCTTCGAGCAGTCAGCAGTCAATTGTTTCGAGTTTTCTATGTAAACTTCTTAGGAATGAAGTGTACTGCCATATGGTAGCGAACTTGTGAGTATTGCATAAATCTATTCTGCAATGAAATTTCTTACTTCGTATGAATACGAACTTTACAGTTTTCCTCTCAAGAGCTGCGGAAAATCGAGACATCCTCCTCCTACCGCACCTTGGAATGGAAGCTGTCTCATATAGGAAACAATTTGTATTGGCTGTGGAAATAGAGACGTCGAGTTTCTCGGGCTTCCATTCAAAGAAACGCAGTATTTTTAGAGCTATTTAGCTCAGCTGCGTTTTTCATGCGAAGTGTTTTTGGTTTGCATCGAACTTGAAATGCGCATGAAAATTTTCGTTTTCAGGCCAGGATCAATGATCTGGAGCGAAGTTTATCGCGTGAAAGATTTGCAAGAGACAAAGTAAGTATTCCTTTCACAATATTAAATTTCTCAGTAAATTATCGTGCTTGCTTGCTGATTTGGAACTTTTTTTTAGCATGCTCATTAGACGTCCCGTATTAAATGTGACAAGAGGATCTGCTAGTTTGAAACATTTCAGAACTATGCTGGTGACTGCAGTGATATTCCTTCAGTTGCTTTATGCAACTGTTGAAAGAACTGGAGAACTGTTTCCCGCACCCCAACACAAACTGAAACACTTCCATCCGTTTTGCTGAAAAATAAGCTGTTGATAAAGAGGTGCTTATAGAATCTCAGGTGAAATTAGGCATGCTAAGAAGGACAGTATGATTGCGTGCTCAAATCCTGAACAGTTTCTGGATTGTTTTCAAGAAAAGCTGTGCGCGAACACTTCCTTCTAAAGCGCAGAAAGGAAGGCAAACAGTGATCTTATCTATGATGTGTCTTAGTTGTGAAAAGATGAATGATGGGGCGCAGTGAGTGCATTTTGGATATGATCAGTTTCTGTGGAAATTTCCCTCCGAATGTTTCTCGAACATAAGAATTGTGGACCTCCCTCACCAGCCAGAGATATCACTGAATACTTTTTGTTTTTTCGCTAAAATGTCCTAACTTCTTTAGCAGCCGTTTATCCAAGTCCGTTAATTCTTTCTAACCAGCAGCTTAGTTCGAAAGTTCAGGCAGCGTTTGTCCTCTTTTTTTGTCAGATGTATCTATAGCCTGGCAGTCGTAAGTTATTTCCTCCGCCCGACCATATCGGATATCCCGGTTAGCCTCACTGTTTATTTTTCTCAGCTGATTGAGCATTATGACCTTTCCACCAACTTAAATCTTCATTTCCGTTTTCTCAGTTTCTCTTCGTTTAATTCGTAACTTGGCCGTTTTTCACTTTTTCTTGCTGAATTTTGTCTGCTAAACCAAAAACTTATAAACCTGCATCACCACCCAAATTCGTTTCTGTTGGAGCCATAAATTAGTCGACCAACGAAATTAGGGGATGAGAGTTCGGCTTGCTCATTCGTAGGCCGCCTCAGAGGGTTAACGACAAATATACTTTTCAACTACTGAGGTATATGAACTAATTAATACACATCTTGGTTGAGCGTAACTAACTTACTTTAATGCTTGATTGCTGTCATATTCGATCACATATTTCTGTCGAAATGTGCTTATATGCATAGACACAACAGATACGAATATATCTTTTTGCTATCTACACATTTAGAGAAAAGAATGTGGATGCTGCTGAGGCCTTTTGCAATCTCTTTTGACATAGATACCGGCGCAGTATAGTGAGCCTTGCGCATGGCTGCCTTGCTCGCAAGACAGCCTCTCGCTTTTGAACGGCACACTTACCCAAAAAAAACATCTTTCAGTAAGACTTGCCTCGCGACCACAGGGTCGCTTTGGCTCACTCGGAGGTAAAGGCATTTTCCATTCCGGCACTGCAGCCGTTACCCGTTTTCTTCACCCCTCTTCTCTCCAACCATACATGTAGATAATTTCATTGGCAAAAACCCGTCAATTTTTACACATGCTCTAGCGTAGGCAGACTTATTTGCCTTGAACGCCTGGTGGGGTCGACTTGGTCAGTAGCTTGACTGTGGTTGGATGTGACGGAGGGAGCAACGTAAGCGATGTTTTAGATGAACGTCAAATACACACAGCTGTCGAAAAAGCTCGAGCAGGCGTGCAGGCAAATGGAGCTCCTGCGTGCCAATTCATATTCCTCGATTCGTGGCAGCACAGGCCGCTTCTCGGTTTACAGTCATTTCTACCCAAACTACTGAGTACCACGTTTGTTTGCTAATCGCGTAGTATAGAGGATGGTTGTAGTGGCTGCTGGAACCCGTATAATCAGCTCTTTCAGCGTAGAACTCAAATAAGAAAATGAGAAATTTATGGCAGCTTTGCGAGCAGCGATTAGTGCGCCAGTTCTTTCTCCCTTTCTTCGTTTACAAGCTCTCTCTCACGTCGACTTCAACTCAAAGCTTTTAGTCAATGTACCAACAATATCAGCACGAATGACTTTTTCGCAACTCGGAAACTTTTGCAGGAGGTTGGAGAAGGCAGACCTGTGGGTCTTGTTGAAAATTGTTCGTTCGAAAGGGATATTAAAATCGCAAAAGTCGCTTCCCAGTTTTCTTCCGCGAAATAACCCGACTCACAAAAGTCGCTCGTGCAATTTTTGCGGCATTTTCTGCTTACGTCTCGTCGTTTTCAGCTACCGCATGTGTGCTTGCTAATTTGCCACGTGTGCTTGCTAAATTCGCTTACTGCATGCTTTTCACGAGCTCCTAACGTGCTTCTTCTGTTGAAAAGAAACGAAGAAAAGTGAATTGTCTGCCTTATTGACGGCATCTGCAGGCAAATTTGAAACGCACTATGTCATATAACCTAATAACAACTGCTTACCTCCCGGAAAGGAATTTCGTTACCGAACAATTCCTGCTTATTCATATATGTCTTTACATTGCTAGTCAGGATCGTTTTCTCACTGCAGACACCTTCATCCTATGATCTGCCTGATTTTGTTATTTTTGTTGTTGTCCGCCTTCACGTTTGTGTCAGAAAAATTTATTTCTATTTGGCGCTTAATTTAATGTATGTCCGAGGCATCGAACGGGTATTCACGATTTCGCCTGATCATTCTCGTATGGGAATTTTTCTTCCAGTTTATTTTTCACCCTTTCACCTTAATAACATTTAGATAGACATGAGATCTGGGAAAACGAAGTGTAGGAATGTTGGAGAAATGTTTTATGTGGACTGTGGTCTGGCTAAATTTGCTTTCTAGTTTATGCATAAGAACTGAAACGTGGCAGCTTCACAGTGATCTCATTCGACTGATACGCGATACTAGCGTATACGCAGCGCAAATTATATTTTGAACAATCCCCAAAAATACCCAAAAAGAGTTTTCTCTTGCAAATGAAAATTGAGAAAATTTAAGCGTAGTGATTTCGATGAGATGTAAGACGATTTACTCATCTCATCTTTGATGTCCAGTGGTTAATTTATTGTCAGCGTTGTGTTTTTCACTCGCTTGCCTCCGTAACAACAAAAAAACTCCCAAACAGAGCTTGGTTGATATTCTGAAACGCTTCATGGTCTTGTTACTGCTCTCTAACGGGCTTCAAATAAAAATAAACCCGGTTTCCAGTTTTATCGCCTTCAGCTAAATGTCGATCTTTAATGCTGTGTTTTTCTTATCGATCAACGCTATACTTGTAAGCTTCCACCTGTGCTTTTGTTCTTTATGTTAAGTCATTTGACGCCACACTCACGAGTATCGCTATGAACCTGTCGCTAGAATGTCCGTTTTTGACGATAACGAACAAGTTCTAGCGTAGGTTCATGCGATGAAGTTTTGTTAAACGATCACCATCAAAGCGAAAAGTTCTACGGAGACATAAATCGAAAAACATGCAGCGCTCATTCAGTAAACATAAGATGCGCTATTGAAGGAGAAATGTGTCGCACTTAATGAAATAAGGCGCTCTAATGAACTGCTTTCTTAACAGGTTCGTTCAACTTTGTTGTTTCATCGATATATTTGTAAAAATCGTCGCTGTAGAGGCGCGCATGCATGCAACTGCAACTCGAGCACCTTTTTGATATTGTCTCAGATCGAATTTTGAGCATATTTATGCGTACATTGAGGCAGTTACAAAGAATTGGAAAACTAAGAGAGTATATGGTCGCAGTATGTGCAAGTCACGTGTGTAAATGTAAGTTAGTGTCGTTCCTCCTTTACGTGCACTTGGCTTCTTAGCATTTCACCTTCATGCAACACGCGTTACGCTGCCGACACGCTCCAGCCTCTGACGGCCGAATTCTTAGCTTATCATTATTGCGGTTCGTACGGTTAGCATAGAAATCTCTGACGGTGGGCATGTTTTCGGTTCGTTGGCGGCTGTTTTTGTGCGCTTACTGGTCAATATCACTCGTTAATTGACTCTTTCTCACCCATTTGCTATGAGTAAACATAGGTTCTCTGTAGCCCGGCGCTGGAACTCCACTTCCAAACTTTCTTCCGAATGCACTACGGCAGGCGGAATTCAAACGAGAGCCTCCTCAACCGTAAATTACCTTCCGCTTACTATATAACCTATTCTTTCACATATCCTCCCCTTCCTACTAAATAGATATCTGATAAGGTCTTTTCTGCAACCAATAACCTTCTCTTCGTCGTAGTGCGTCAGTCCTTTGCTTAAAATTTTACAGAGGCATTGCCCTGCGATTGAAACGACGTACTTGTGCCGTATTTCAAGGTTCCATGATATGTGCACTTCGAATATTTCCGCGGACGTTCGAGCAAAAGAAGAGGTTTTCGGCTTGACGGCGGGCCTCCTCTGGCAGCGCTTTTAGAACGCCTCTGTGCGATAGCATTTCGCCTGTGGACAGCGGACATTTTTCTACTCGAGAATCTTTGAGCAACGCGCGTCGTTAGTTATTCTTGAGGTGGCATTTCCCACGGATTTGAGCAATAAGAGCACAGTCAAGGTTGCACATGTTGCACATATGTTGCACATATCAGATAATCCCATTATCTGATCGTTACCGAAGGCTATAAGGGGGCTTTATCAATAAGTTTGTTGAATCAGGTTTTTCTCTTCAAGCGTGTCACGGGGTTGGCGCCATTTACTGTTTGGCAACCCACAGTCAAATGACGAACGCTAAACTCGTACAACCATTTTTTGGCTGATGGTTGTGAATATGTCAACCTTCATCCCGAGAACCTCCAAGGCGACAAGAGTAACTTGAATCGCTCAATTTGCTCGTGCTAATCCCAATGCTGGCTTGTGGAAGTGGTATGATCACGTTGAGAGGTTGGCTAAGCTGAATTCAACCTTTAACGCAAAGCCATGCGCGATATAAAGAAAACCTATTAACAGCTGAAAACGCCGAACCCAAATTAGAAAAATAGCGATAACCTCAAATCTCAAAATGGGAGCCATATGAGAGCAGGAAATTCTGTAGCTAGCGTCATCCACACATGTTTACACCCGAACTGGCAATGTAGAATGACGTACACGAAGCGCAGTCAGCATTAGTATAGGATTTGGTTACCAGCACCTGCCAGTAGATTAGTAACGCCATCAGCAGCTGTCAAGCGGTTTGTATTGCGCACGTTGTGATGTAGTTCCGTACGGGAACCCATTTTCTGTCGGAGAGAGGGCGATCAGTTAGCAATTTAGCAATCTGGCCATTAGCGGGGAAGGAAAAGGATCCCAACAGAACGTCCCGGGAACGATTCGCCGAGCGATCCATGGCAAACGTTTGGCTGGTAGGATAGCGGAAAGTTGGATAGCGGAACTCCTTCTGCCAGGGAGTGACAGCAAGACGGAGAATTATTGAAAAAGGAGATATCTCAAGTGCATGTGACACAGAGAAGACAGTGAAGGGAGGAGGGCGGCGCAGAACTCATCAGGGAGCAGGTTCCACACAGCAGGCTTATGTGAAGTCGCGGTCATCCGATTTGTTAGAATAACCGGAGCATGTCCCGCTCTTAACACCTACTTTTTCAAAATTCTCGCGCTTAACAACTCAGCTATGTTTTGCCGTAGCCCGCAAATTTTATCATCGCAGCGTATAAATTCCGACCACGCAAAAAAAGTTGAGGGCAATTATCCCCTGGCCTACCGTTTCTGCCTAACTATTTCCTACACCTGACGAATCCTCCAAATACTACCTAGGTTTCGTTTATTTCTGCACAGCTATGGATTATGCTTCCCAAACTCCATTAAAGCAGCTTCTCTTCTACTGGAGTTGAAAGTGCAGGATGGGCACGCGCAGATACTCGTAGATACACACAGACTTGACGTGACCACTATACACTTATTGCGGTGGCGAAGAGAATGTAATATATAGCTATTCGGACATCAGAATGCCCATTTACCTGGCGGCAATGTTCGCATAGATGCATTTTTAAAGCTCGTTATCTAAAGGAGGATGCTCTCAGAAGTGGACTTTGAGATTTTTGCGTTCACAACGGGTGTTCTAGTCCCCCTGCACGTATATGTTAGGGCGCACATGCTAGACGTGATTGTTTGTTCCACTTTTCTTCAGCAACTGCGTTCATTTTTTGACGTCTTTCTGGTCCAGCAAGTGCCGCAACCAACGTTATCCAGAGGCCTTCACAATCGTAATTTCGTTTTCGCCTGAATAAAGCGTTAAAACGAGCTATTGAATGTTTCACATTGCTGCACATTTGCACATCACTTCTTTCGCTTTTATGAATGCGTTTCTATCCCAATTGTTTTCTCACGCTTGCTGCACCGTCATGTTATCAGGGAACGATGAAGAAATTCCACCTGGTCGACAAGCAAATGATAGAGTGATTATTCCTTGCAGTTCGAGAAATCAAGCAGTCGCATTAACACTCCTAAAACATTGTAAGAAAGCCTACCAGTGTGCTAGTAAGTGTGAAGTACGTTAGTCACGTCCACTTCGGAGCAGCGAGAAAGCGAGAAAGATTATTGACAAGCGTGTAAAGGACTGCTAGGCTTTCAGGGTCTTCCGTTTTCAACACCAGTAAATGCTCATCATTTCTCTCCTAAAACATTGTAAGAAAGCCTACCAGTGTGCTAGTAAGTGTGAAGTACGTTAGTCACGTCCACTTCGGAGCAGCGAGAAAGCGAGAAAGATTATTGACAAGCGTGTAAAGGACTGCTAGGCTTTCAGGGTCTTCCGTTTTCAACACCAGTAAATGCTCATCATTTCTTTGCCATCTTCTGCTAATAGGTTTGTTGGATGCTGTGTAATGGTTTGGAGGAACTGCTACCGTGCTGTTATAGTCGTGTTGAATCATTCCCATCATTTGACGCTTCCATCATGGTAGAACAATCCGAACATTGCCCTGTGGACACATTCTGAGAAATGCATGGAAGCGTTTTCGTTATGCATGGTAGCGACTACTGCGGCAAAAAATGTCCGTGCTGGAAGCGAAAAGACGGTACCTGAATGATGGGAATCTGCCGTGGTAGAAATGTCCCGGTGTGGTTTCGCTGTAAAGCTATCTTTTGAAAATGGCATAATTTCAGGTGACAGAGACGAGCGCCAGTCCCTATGCCTCGGTTCGTTCGCCGAGTTCGAACACTCTTAGTCGTCTGTACTCAGGCTTCGCCCGCAACTGGGTCGGCGTATGAATCGCTGTGAACAAACAGCACCAATCTCATTCAGTGTATTTGAGATTCTGAGATAAAAGCAAGCCAAGAATTAATCGCTGGTGATGTGCCCTGCGGTTGGGATGTGCAAGTTCTCTCGCAGCACCTCGCGTAGTTCTCCGACAAAATGACTCAGCGCAATTCACCTTCAAAACGTGCTTCTTAGACGTTGCCTTGGTGTCTTAAAATTCTCCTGAATTTCTTCAATGCGTCAGGATATACCATATCATATCTGATAAAAGTCTGCACCACCTTTCGCTTATTCCCTCGTACTCTTATATTTTTTTCGGATAAGCGCAACACCATGCTTGATTTTTGGATAATAGTTCTCCTTAAATTTGGTAGATCCCATAAAGCCCCTTCACAATTTCAGTTCTACAACGTCAATGGTTCTATCTCGGTTATTATTTATTAGTATGTAGATTAAGTAGCCAGATTTGGTCCTACTGCTCGGGGTTTGATCAGTCGGTATACAAGTCTCGTTTTAAGCGAACGTTTCAGCAAAGCAGCGTTTTAACCATATAGAACTAGCCTTGTGGTTTCTACGTAATGTTCTCCATATGTGCGAACGAATACACTCGAATGATAAAGTGTTCTTCGGTGTGAAATTGTTATCGCTAATTCATGTATGCAGCCTTTCATGTTTTTATTTGTGGGCTCAGAAATTGTGCAGTTGATTACTGTGTGTTACTTTGCACAAGGTGTTTTCGTATTGTGGTAGCACCGGTTAATGTATGTTTAGTATGTTAGCGTTGTTCTGCTTCCTTGTGATGATTGCGCTGTAGGAAGAGTGATGTATCACGCAGTGTTCGTGTGATTGTGCGATTTTCGCAAACTAACTCATTTGTTTTGGGAGAAGCAAAATGCTACTGCACAGTAGCGATAGTTGCTGCTCTCAAATGGCCCATTGAAGAACCCAAAACTCATTGTTTCATCCGCTGAGAGGAACCATTCAATACTTTCCTCTCGGACAAAGCAAAAATAAATTTAGAAACGTCTAGCTGATGCAGATATTTCACAATTTTTAAGTTTTGATGCAAATCTGACGTATTGCTCAGTCTCCGTTAAGGCAAGTCAGGCGTTACTGGGCGATGCGTTGCTGTTTTAATCCTCTTTACTTTTGTAAAACACGCCAGTGTTCGTTGCGTTAATGTTTGCCTTTGATGTAAACTTCAGAATGCATAATACTACGGAGACAAATAGTTTGTGCGAATAAACACGTTATCTAATGTACTTCCAGTGCCTCTTTTAGAGATTTCTTTAAATGCATTTGTGCATGCTAAATGTGCATATATGTAGTTCAATTTGTGGGCAAATGAAAGAGTGTTAAGAAGTGAAAGTGAGCTAGGTAATAAAAGAACGTTTCTTTATCGCCGATCGAATATATGCTATATGCTAGCTTTTAATAACAAGGAAGATTTTGAAAGTATGGAGTATTTGTTTCAACTTTGAAGCAAATGCTCGCAATCAAAAAGTGCTTTCATTTTAATGAAATCCGAATCGCAATCATTTGGATATATTTTGTATCCGATACGCAAAAGCTACCGAGGCGATAAAAACACAGGGAGAGTATGGTGCCGCGAGCAAAGGAGAGCACGGTGCTTGAGCAGTACGACCTTCAAGAAAAAAAAAAAAACAAGAAAACAATCGAAATACCATTTGCGCTCGATGGGTCCCGCCTTTCCGGCAAGAGTCACAATTCCGACAATTTCACAATTTGCTAATGCAAACACTTTTGTCACGTTGAAAAGGCTTTTTTTTGGAAAAGAAAAAAATTTGGTACTTTCGACTGATGCAGTCAATCATCTTCAAATAACGAGATTATTAATGAAAACTATGGCTACAATACGATGAGTGACAATTCGAAACGAATGGTATGTTGTGAAAGATTTTAACACGGCTTCACAACTCTCAATGACGCCTTAGGATGCTCCAATTTTCATAGTAAAGGTTCTTCATCTAAAAGTGAGGAATTCGACAGACAATAACAATTTTGCCTTGCCAGTGGAGCATACCAGATTGAATGTGTTATAAACGAAAACAAAAGAAACCATAACATTTCTCAACGGTACCATCAATTAACTCACCGTTTCAAATAGCGGAAGTGCAAACTGCACAAGTAACCACAAGTAATTCATAATATAAATTTCCTCATGAGCTATGAGAGCGAAGTTTCCAAGCCTTGCAATACCAAATCATGAATTTGTAGTCCAAACTGTGGGAATCATCCATGTTTCATGCACATTATGAAACCTATGCTCTCGCAACTAACTTCCAGTCAGCGTCTCTTAATCTATACATTGAAGCCGCCTTTCGAGCATTTGTAATCAGCAGCAAGATGAGCTGGGCTTCTTTTGCGTTAGAATCACACCCGAACTCTGGACCTCAACATCTTCGGTCGCCATAAGCTCTCTGCAATATTTTATTCCTGACGAACTCCTTAAAACATGCATGCATATCTTGCTAAGTGCTCGAAAGATGTTTTTTTCAAGACTTCTGTGGGCTGCTGTGAAAATTAAAGTTTTTCAGTCAAATGATAATACGAGGTTGACGGTTGTATAGACGGTATACGTATGTCAACTGCTCCAGTAAGCGTCTAAGCGGAGCGAAGCGC
Source organism: Toxocara canis (assembly GCA_000803305.1). NCBI lineage: Eukaryota > Metazoa > Nematoda > Chromadorea > Rhabditida > Toxocaridae > Toxocara > Toxocara canis. The sequence continues at coordinate 1,611,908 of JPKZ01000986.1, forward strand.
TTTCGAAAATGTCGGCTCTCAAGACCTCGCATGGCTGTCGCTGAGATTAGGAAATAATATGTAGAAAATTCGAATCTAATTTAAATTAAGTAAAGTTTGCGAGGCAGCTATGCACTTAAAAAAGGTCTGCTTATCTCGTTTTTCCGAGAAAAGTATATTGCTGTTACGAACTTGTTTTGATGAAAAATTGCAATACGGTAACGATGGTAGATTTTGATTTTCCATAAAGGAAACAAACTCACGCGGGTGTGAGCGGTTTGTAAATCTTTTTTTTTTGAATTATTTAAATGCATGGTGAATGTCCTCTTCCTGAACAAAAGGTGAATGTCCTCTTCCTGAACAAAACCAAACGTGTAAACTCTGAGTAGAACTCCTCGAAAATTCTTTGCTGCGGAAACTCTCCAGCACAAGACAAAAACCGAACACAACCTCGTTAAGGCAAGTAAAGCTTCTTCGACATTCGTCCCATCGAGTGCGCTACATTCGGCAAATAAAACTCCCATTGCCTGGAAAAAAAATCTCTCGAATTGAGGTGACAATGGCCAATATAGGTAAAATTGTTTCGAGATTCGCGTCATACACCTTAGATTATTTCTGTTTTTATCATTGCCACTAGGGAAACAGAGATTGACTTTCTCAGTAGCAGGAGCAACGCTGATGATAAAATAGAAACGAACATCCCAGTGAAATAGTATCTCTTCTATAAACGACTCTATCAAGTGTAACTCATTCGAAAGTAGCTAACCGACGCAAGAGAGCGCCCATCTTGAGCGCTCACACATCCTCTGCACTCGCCGCCCTCGAATTTACGACGGAGATCAATTTTGTTCGCGCAGACCATCACCGGTATCGGTTTCAACGTCGACTCCTGCAATTATTCCTACAGTCGATTTATTAATGCCGTTATCACAAGTAAAAAATTGATTCTGTTTGGAATATGTTTGCGTAAATACATACGCCATGCAGAGTCTTTTAACAACATGATTTCTACAAACACCCACTGGTTTCCCTTTACTGTTTTGGTTTCTTTAATTTTTAATGACCACGTTCGCTGTTTGTAGCTACTAGTCCAAAGTTTCGCTTATGTCACTATTCCTACGATGAACTGTTTGACTGGGACTAGCATGATACAACTGTGTCAAAAATTCTTAGTTGGTATACTGTATTGTCCTATTCTATTGTACGCCTTCGGCCGAAAACACATTCATTGGTTGTACTGCGTCAAACATTTAATTATGCAGCACTACACATTCACGCCATCCAACAAACTGAAGAGCGGTAAAAACACCGAATTGTTTGTAGGTTTTGCGTTGGAAGCATTGTACACAGCAAACACCTCATTCAACAGTCTGTAAACCCCACACTCTGAAACTAAACCCTCAAAAACAGAATCACGATCTTGCGAGGAACTGTGGAAACGTTTCCATTACTGGTTCAAACAACACAGAGGCCCGATGGTTTCTTTCTTGCAATTTTGCACACTCATGTAGAGTGTGTTGTGTCACTTGAGCGTGGCACTAGACGCTATTTGGAATGAAGAACGTTGGGTAGTAACTAAAAATATGTGCGGTACAAGTGCACTAAATAAGACAAACGAAGTTCTTTGATCAACTATTCCACTTTTATGGTATCGATCCATTCGCGAACTCGAAGAAAAGTTTGTTCCATTGTACAGTCGTAAACAAGAATTGCTCCATCCGCTCGTCGAAAGTAACTTTTGCAAAGGCTTCGAAATCTGGAAAATGAAAACTCGCCTACCCAAATGACAAAAGCAACAAATTGCCTTTCGGTGTAAGTGTTACTGCTTAATTCCCCGCTTACACATCAGTGTTTTTCGTTTCGGAACCTTTCTTTACATATTCTTTTACTCCGTATCATGCAATAAACCCTTACGACCAACCAATCAATCAGTCAACCGACCAGTCGCTGGCCATACATAAAAGCACTCGAGCCTTTTTTTCTGACAACAAACACGAGCTGAATGCATTCCCATATGAAGTCCTCGTTCGCAACAAGCATCAACACCGAAAACAAAAAATGATTAACATATTTTCGATGGGCGTTATACAGGGAATGCGACGGCCACAATGGATGCTACTGGTGAAACCGGCGACTTCTCCTTCGCAGCCGTTCGTCTGAGATTACGTTAAAATGTCTGATTTAGACCAATGCGTGTGCTTACACGCTTGCTCAGAAGTCGAACTTATTGTGTTTAGGAATCAGAAAATGTCGAGAAGACATAGAGGCGACAAAAAAAGTGGTTTCTTAAATATTTTAATAGATAAAAAACACTGCAGTATACCATGTAACCCTTTCCGTCAGCTCTTGTAGCACAGAAACGTGCGTCTTCGAAAAACTTGAGAGCTCAGTACTATTTTTTAACAGTTCCCTTCTTGTGAAATAAAAAGTGAAATAGACGCCTTCTGCTTGTATTCTACGATCCACTGCGTTAACCCTTTAGCGCGACAATTCTTCGTTGAGCTAATGGCACTGCAAGTCCTCTGCCAGCAGCCTCTCAATAATTTTCACACCTAAGCACTATATCCTGACCGTGTTCCTGAAGATGAACTATTCTTAAAAGAAACGACTAGATGCTAATCATTACTGTTGATATCTCAAAAGCATAAATCAGTAGAAGTTTGACGTGTGATTTTAAAATGCATAAACTGCTCGCCATTTATTTTTTCGAGTTCTTCAAAGCTTTCATTCCTATTTCGAAAACCCGTTCGCCAGCTGTTGCTGTCTCAAAACGACAAGCATCGCGCATATTTGTGAAGCTTAGTGGCTTCCCCGGAAAATGGGACGCAGTTACAGTGCCACTTGCGCCATGCACAATCAGTCGTCAGATGGTTCAGGACTAGCAACCAGATTTTTTTTCTCATCGGTGGAAGGTTTTATATAGAACGAGCCAGCAGTCTCAACCCCTTCTCGTTTTTTTGCCAGCCTATTAATGTACAACTTCGGTCGGCAACCTTTCCTGTCCTGCCGTATCCCACAGTTGAATGGCAACGTTTTTGTCGTCAACACGACCATTTTTCACTTGGAAATCAACACCTGCAAAGAAGAAATAATTTCAAAGGGCTACTGGTGAATAAGAAAAAAAAACGATATTACGCCGACCATAAGAAGAAACTACAACACCGTCTGTCTCATCGTCATAAACAGAGGCGATCCATATGATGAAAGCGACAGTGATAACGCGTTTGCAGCGCAGCTCTGAATGGAGGGTGACAATGCAAACAACGGGGATCATCGAGCATAAAAGTTTGCAACAAATGACACATTTATGCAGCTGTAACTTATAACAATGTGATTTGGGGCAGCGCCAAAAGTGTGATCTCCATTTTGCAATAATAAGAACAACCCGATAACGTTTAGGCATTCCAGTTCGTTCAGCAATGGTATCTACAGCAAGGTTCGCTTATGTGGAGTAGCTTTTCGCAAAGATAATATGAGGGAGGCTTATCAGGGAGTTCGAAGTGAAGAACTCCATGGCGATAACTTTCACAGCAAATGGACTTTGGAAGGTGGATGAGTTGGAAGTAAACTGCCGAAAACCACATATGTGCTAAGGAACTCACATTCTCAACAAATAAATATTCTGAACGAGTAAATCAACAACATTGTTATTCGAAAGCGCATATATTACGGAAATGATCGAAATTGCTCGTAAATGTAAAAGAGTACTGCGCGAAAAAATTAAGCGAAATGAGTTGAAGGCGAACAAAGATTTCTTTTTGAAGTCTTGGGTTCGATATGGCGAATAAACTGGCTCTCGCGTAAGAGGGGGTTTGCTTCGCTACATTCTTAGCTAAGAAATTCCGCTTGTGATCATCGTTTGGGAATCTTCTCTACTAGGGTGTTTCTCTGTCTGGTGGCCGATGCCATAAACCCCCTTTATTGCACAACGACTCAGAAACAGTTCCATTATTTTGCGGGAGGTACCTACAGGTAAAGTGTTAACATTTTTTTTCTCAGGAATAAAGCAGCTCCCATTCTCTACGATGAACAAATAGAAAGAATGCGACTACACCCCAACCATCGTCAGATAGTCTTGAAATTGCAGTCACCTCAATCATCCTCAAACAGTCATTCATCACCCTCAATTCTCCCATCGCTGGAAAATCAAAACAAAACCGGAATTGTGGACAAAAGCGCAACTAACCTAATGTACTAGGTAAATTACCCCTAAACACTCCTTTGACGATCCTCGTCACTATAGACGATTTCCCAACTGATGCATCACCACACATAACAATTCTGAATGTCCTTTCGGGTGGCCCATCAGCTTCTCCAAAGCCCTGAAAGGGTGAACTTTCAAAAGTCAATTTCTCCAATGTATGACATCGAAGAAGATGTGACACTTAGTGAACGACGAGTAATTTTGCAAAAATTAGCAAAAGAAACTCAAGGGAAGAGGATTAACGGACTTGGAACTGAAGAATAGTGCAATCAAACTTTTGACAACACCCCAGCAAACTCTTCGTTGGAGTGAGTTGTTCGAATGTTCGAAATCCTTCGGAACGGCGAAATCTAGGTGAACATTCCTATGAGGTTGAGCTTTTAGAGGAATCAGTTCAATTCGTTTTACGCACTGAGCTGTCCTAAGACATTGGTTACGTACGACAGTAATGTGTGGAGAATGGCGATATACTTCCGATTGCTCGTAAACATGATGCACTTAACAACTGGCCGCGAGCGGTAACTCAAACATAGAAACTTCTATGTCTCACTCGCTGATCCACAGCAAAATGGTTTTTTACCTAACCCTACTTCGTGATTAAAGTTTAGACTGCAGCACGCCTCTTGCATTCGATGCATCTGCCATCCAACGAACACGCGATATTGACTTGGTGTCTATTTTGTTACTCTCATCATGTGCAGCTCACCAGGCTGTTGCTTGGCAGAAGCGGCTTTGAGGATGAGTGATCTTTGGTTTCGCCGTCGCCTGAGTAGTAAGCGTCATAACGCATCGCAAGAGATAGCCCGCTATCTGCAGACAGTTTAAGCATTTTACTGTCCCAAAGTAAAAAAATGGTGAATAGAACAGACCAATTTTGGTACTCTCAGAGGAATGAATGATCGAAATGATCGAAAACACTGAAGGATTTCTGAGTCACACGTGTGCAATGCAACAATACTTCACTATAAATGAACAATTTGTATCTAAGATTCCGGGTTAGATACAATGGGTTAGATACAAATATCAATTTGTATCTAACCCATTGCTTGACCTCTCGCGTTTACAAATGGAAAAAAAAATGCTTGAAACCATTTAAAAAATGCTTTTATGCGCTTGTCTGTGATCGCTCTTTAAGGCCGTTTTTGTCTGGTGAGAATTCAGGAACGATTCCGCACTAAATGTTTCTCGAATCTGTTGTGGTATTGGTATATGAAACGATGCATACACCAACCTGCGTCCTCATCAGTGCTGCAGGCGGATGTTTGGCCAAATGCCTCTTTCTGTTCAGCAATTGAATGATTCGATGGCTCACGAGGAGATGGCAGTGGAGATGGCGTTCTCTGAAAGCTTCTCTGGTTTCGCGAGTGTGTAACTAAGAATCATGCAGTAGTATACAAACTCTGACACCTTATTAAAACCACCTGAACTTTGCTCAAATTTCACGATAAGTTCCTAGTGAGAGTTATGAGTTTAAAGCACAAAACGCCCTGCATAGTAAGAAGCGAAATCATTGATTTCTAGTTATCCATTTTCAGTCAAAACATGTTTCTCAACATTTCTCAATGCTCAACATTCTAAAAATTGTCGCTAAAAACGTTCACTGGTCTATCGTACCAAATTCAGCTGCTTGCAGGCGAGTGTCCTCTGGTCAAGCGCCTCGCGTAGGCTGTCGTTTGTGTCGTGTAGTTTTTTATTGGCGTCACTGGAAAGAGACTGAAACACTCTTTTAACTGAAAATTTGCACACAAAAATTTTAATGAGATTTTTATAACAAACTCTCCTCATTGTTTGTTACTAATGCCTGGTAGACGTCATCTGTCGGACTTATATTACCTGATGTCGGCCTCAATCTTCAACAGCGAGACAGGCGCGCAGCATGACATCGCCCCAATCCACACTCACATTATCGTACTGCAGCAAGTTGGAAATGTAACAAACTTGCATCCCCCTTTTGCCCTGTTGTAAGGGATGGGGGTGCTTGAAATACGCCCTTCTGACATAGTTTAAGAGACTTGCGCATTATATCGGCATTGCATAAGTATTTACGCCTCCTGTCTCTGCCTATCTGCCTGCTTGTCTGTCTCCCTACATCCCGTCTGTATAATCATTTCAATTACAAACGCTGAAGTGACAGTTACGAAATTACGTAAATTACTCTCCACTAGAGGCGACCTGTAATATGCAAGCTGAGATAGATTTATAGGCTTCTGGGGCTTTAGCAGGCGTTTAGAAACCTTCAGCTTTTTTTTCAAGCGTCGTAGAGGTTGTTGGTCTAGGAAATAAATTACCGAATTGGTTAACCACTGGTTGAGAGCGTAGGGAGCGAATTGGCTTGTCAGCAGAACTGCAGAAACCCGTATTGCGTTATCCTCTGGCACGGATTTCACTACACCACTCAAGAAAAAAAGAACTGAACTAAAATAGTCAGATGAAAATTCCTATGCTATTTCTGGTCTCCACTGCAAGCTGCTGTTAGGCACGAAATTTCATTGGGACAAAGCGAACATGACAGTTGGCCCGACTACGACGTCACTCTGGAATAGGCATTCGACCTTCGCCTTGTCAAAGGCGGTGAAGAATGTGACGAATTACGGGCCCATTATACATACTTGCATATATTTCATCGGCCGGTCTGCTTTCTAAACAACCGTTTTCTCAGATGGCAGTGTTTTTGCTCTCTATCTAATTACGCTCTCCCTTTGTTTTTTTTTTTTGTTTTTTTGCAGCTGTTCTTCGCATAACAAAATATTTCCTTTCTCTCATGTACGCTAAAACTCGATTTAATCTTGTTCTTATCCAAATACTTTTTTTTCAGCATAACTGATCACTGCAAAATGAGCTTCATATCTCAGCATGTATGACACTGACTACCGAAACTGCTTATTGATACCGCAAATACAGATGCAATTGCAGTAGCGCACCTCCGTAATGCTGCAAATATAACAGTACTAATGTTCGCTCGTTGTATTGTTACTGCTGCTTCTTCACTAGAATTTACAAGATCCGCTTCCCACACTAATGATACTACTAGCACAATTTGTTTTTATTGCTGCTAGTGCCAACTCGATGCCCTTAACTGCAGCATATAGCAACAGCGAATAAGCACTACGATTGAATGAAGCTACTAGGATTCACCAATGCTGCCTATGTTAGTTGTCAGCAATAACACAATTTTTTCTTCTAAATTTCTTTTTTTTCAATCATTCCAACGTGTCCATGGCGTTAGTCCACTTCATTTTCACTGCTCCAAAACGAACAATATGGTAGTTGTTGTTCTTTTAAGTCCCAATTTCGCGACAATACATGAGTTCGTCTGAGCGTTCTCAAACTCTTGCATCGTATCCTCCACTTCCGCCCAGGTCAATTCCTTCATCGGGGTTTTGTACTTTACAAGTTTAGAGTCTCGACGGCTGCATTTTTCGATGTCATCACTTGTACGCTGGAAAAAAATGATGCTAGACATTTGTGGCCTACGTTTTTTTTTAAAGCTGGGGAGTGAACTTTGTGGTTAATTCCCGTGGTAGAAGTGTCAGCGATGCAGGAATTTTAAGACGTAATTCAATTACGTCTCATCTAGCGAGCACGGTGGAAGATTTTGGACGGGACAATGGTGCCGTATATGATGCACATATATCGTCGCATGGAATCAGAACCTCAAATACGAAACAGTTTTGTTTGATGCATATTCGTTTTACACCGCCAAATATAAAATACCACGGAAGGTGCATAAGAGGATGCAAAAAAGCAATAAAAAATCGAAAACGTACGGTGCTAGTAATACACAAAGGCAATGCGCAGCCTGGCATCATTTTCATAATTTTTGCATTTCTTCGCAAATCAGATCATTTACATATGCTATTTTCCTTACGCTTCCGATTTCTGGAGAAAAATTCCGTGCTCAAGAAACTGAAACACAAAGCTGCACCACCATGTTTCGCCGCCATGTTAGTGGCATCATCGGCTGACAACCGAGGTTTAATGGGGCAAAAGTGTGAAAAAAGTAGAGATCTCATCGAAATAAAGTGTGTTTAAGAGGGAGATAGAGGAGCATTCAAATATAGAAGGAGAAATTATTCAGTGGAATATGAAATGAGTTGAAACAAGAAGAAAACATAAAACGAATCAGATAGCGGAACAAGAAACAGATAGAACGAAGACCAAATTAGACAAAAAGAAACAGTAACGAAACTGAATAGAACTACAGTTAGATACAAGCAAGAACATCTTGATAGAGCGAGAAAAAAGACCGAATGCCAAATCATGCAGAAAAAGATACATTAACGAAGGGCAGAAAACATCTGCAAATAAAACAAAAGAAGAATAAAGAAAAGTCGAATTAGCAAGGGGGAAAATCGCCGTTTTTTTCATAGGATCTTGCACTTTTGACGCCTAAAATCTTTCCCGTTCTGAGTTACTCCGTGGGAACGTTAGATCAATGCACAGATGCGACTGGGCCAGTTCCACCGAGAATCAGTTCACGAAAGACGCCTGCATAGAAGCTTCCCAAAAAAATTAGGAGATTACTGGCTTTAACTGAAGAGAAAATGTGAAAAATATGGAATTCCTAACAATACATTACCTGTACTGATCACTGCTAACGGAAACTATGATGAAATTTCGGCCAACAGTGCTGTGGGTGTATTATGTATTTCCATATAACATATCCATCGTGTATCATATAGAAATTATGAGCACCTTAACGATTCCCCTTCCTCCCCTCCTCTCTCCACCCACCCCCATACCATTCTCAAAGATAATGCCATCAAAATTGTTATGCGCGAGTTTCCTGTTGCACAAATTACTGTTATGAGAGGAAACTTTTGCGTTTGAAGACATACTAGAGGAGTTGTAGCTGTCTTCGCAGATTTTCGCTTTGTTTTGCTGTTTCCATAATCGCTTCGTTGTCGCTCAACATTTCCTCTTTTTTCGTCTCAAATTCAGACTTGACTGTGAGCAATTCCGACTTAATGACTGCGAGTTCCAGTTGCGATTCAGCCAGATTCGACTTTAGACGTTGATTTTCGGAAGTCAAGTCCTAAATTTAAATAAAAACTGTATCATGATATTCCATTCAACTGCATTCGATTTACAAGTGAGGGCAGGGAAACAAAAAGCATTTTGAGAGCTCAACACGTGACTGCAAAAGTGCTGCGTTTGAACTTCAAATGTCTCTGCACTTTCCCGTTTGTAGCTCTTGGGGTAGCCACTATTTCTTATGACATCTTTCTTTTCTTCAGTGCGAAGAAAGTGTCGGCGGAAACTGTCAAACGTTTGACATGGAAGTGTTAAAAGTTATTTTTACTAATTCATTTAAACAAAGTTATGCTAAAAGATACCAATCGTTGTGAATGTCGTCCATTCAGCAAAAGGTGAGAAAATCCTTGTGGTCATACTTAAAATGCCCCAGCGTTAAAGAGTTTGGAAAAAAAAAAATTCAAGTTTATAACAGAACCAACAAAAGCTAGTTTTGCCACTTCACTGCTCCGACATTTCTGTTACTTTGGCTATCATGTTATATTATCGGCGGAAACGTAGTTGTTATGGTAGTTGCATGGTGCGTATAAAGTATAAAAATTTCAAAACAATCATTAAAACATTGGTTCGAGAAAAATTACGTTTGGGACGCGTAAAGGCCACTGGTAGAGCATCCGGTGCCAGAGACCACACACAACGCAAACACCACTCGTGGAGTACAAAAAATTTGAAAAAACTAAAAAAAATCGGCAATATCGACCCTTACTTTGAGCTAAAATACGGTTTCAAAAAGGTAAAGCTCATGCGCCTCCCACTGCGCGTCCCCTCACTCCAGTCACCCTCTCCGTGGCTCGCACGCCCACACACATGGCGGAAGTACAAAAAACCAAAAAACTCATTAAAATCGACCAACTTTGAGGTGAGACACTGTTTAGGGACAAAAAATGTTGTCTTCTATTTCATAAGTGCTCGCGGCTTCGCCGCACGTTAATTCTTTGGGTATTACACCTTTCGGCGCACTTCTGTCGCAGTTGTGCAACTACGAAGTGCATCTCTCACGGTGCATCTGAAAAGTCACACCTGACTGAAATCACGATACGGGATTGCGGCTTGGCCGCCTGCTAATTCTGTACGTATTACACCCTTCGGTTCATTTTCTGGTATGTTTGCAACTACAAAGTGCACCTCTTAGAACGCATCGCAAATGTTGCACATCAGTCACAGGAATGTACGGGTTTGCGGCTTCGCTAGTTCTATAGGTATTACAGCTTTCCGTACATTTTTGTGGCAGAAGTGCGATTACGAAGTGCACAATCTTACAGAGGTTATCGCAAAAGCTACAGGGAAGATGAAGGTGGCATGCCTTAGGCATATGTCAGTTCAAACATTGAAGAGCCTGTTAGGCAGCCTAAAACAAAACATTCGGCTGATGAATCATGAATGCTTATTAAGTTAATAGCAACTTATGAAAAGCCAAAAGCAAGGAGGATGCAACAAATTCTCGCTACGCCCCACCCTCCTCGTGGCTCACTCCGAACACTCACAAAAACCGGAGAGGCGAAAAGCCCTTGCCGGCGCTTCGAAACACCTGTCTGCACTCTATTTGCACTCTCTCCCTCTCTCTCTGATCAATACTAGACCAGTTGAGCTTTCAACGGCGTAATGCAGTCCGGCATGTTTACAGAACATTGCATGCTATATACTGCTTGATCAAACCGACCAATGTTATGCATATTTTCAATCAGCTCAATGAGATCTATCGAATGGTGCAAGCCACACAATAACATAGCCCCTGTGAAATGTTACTGGTGCGTAGATTTTTGGAATCACAAAATTTTCTGCAAAAAATCCAGGTAAAGAATTTCCACTTCATTCCCAGTGGGGCTTTTAACCCGGATTATTTTGCAGGCCCGTGCACGCAGCCCACCCAGGCTTTAAACATTTTTTGCCCGCATGCCCAAGTGGAGGCATGAAAAATCACATTTCCGTCCAACTTGAAATTGATTACCTGGTTTCATATGTAAATTAGTAATCTTCTAGAAAAATCCGGGTGAAAAGTCTCACTCGTTCCCGGTGGGACTTTCTCATCCGGGTTTTTTTAAATAGAAGATTACTATTTTACACCCACCTCGGTACCCCTTTTAAATATTTTTTCCACCTACACCCGAGTGAAGGCCTCAAAAATTAGCCTTTCGTTACAAATCACTGACACAACAATACGGGCTCGCCACTCGCTAATTCTGTAGGTATTAGACCTTTCGGAGCATTTTTGTGGTAACCATAAAACGGAGATGTATTTCACGCGCAGCATCGAGGAGGTGACTTCTTACCGTAATGGCAACGCTGATTGGACGAAGGGCGGGAAGCGCCCACCGCAATAGCGACTGTGATTGCATGGAGCGGGCAGCGGCGACCGCCCCCAGAGCCGCGCGCCTCTCCCGCAGACCCCCGCGCGTGCCTCACCTGTTCAGACCGCACCTCAATTTGCACCATATTTTCCCGCTAGGTTGGCATTTTTTTGCAATTTTTTTGCATTTAATGAGCCGCAGTACTCCCATCAAAATACATGGAAGTAACTTTCGCGTATGGCATCTCAAGTGAGAGAAAGACGCCTGTCAAATTTTGACCAGGACACTTGAGGGCTTTTTTGCGAGAAATCGTACAATTTATTTCATGGAACTCTTAACTAGCAGTGTTATATATGTATATGTATACATATATAACCAGCCCAACAACATCTATCGAATGGTACCGATTTAATCGGAACCGGAGACAAAAAATTTCTTCCGAAAAATATGTTTCGAATGAGGCCTCCAAAATCGTTAAAAGCCGATTTTGAGATTTTTGGCCGATCGTTTCGGCCCGATCACTCTCCCGCCTATCTGGACGTCGATAGTGTTTCAATTGGTGATCACAATAAACTAGATTTCAGCTCAACGTGATCATCCGTTGTGCAGAAATATATTTTTGAAATTTTGACTTCCATACTTAAGGGCGCTTTCACGGAAATCTGTATGCCTCATTTCATGAACGCGTTAATCAAGTCGAAGAAATTTATAAAAATTTTCAATCAGTTCATCGAGATCTATCGAATGGTACAGGTTTCTTCAAAACCGGAGGCAAAAAATTTCTTTCGAAAATTCCACGTACTGTGTGTGGTGTGTTACGCACCCCATGACATAACCCATCACGATCAAAAAATCGCGATTTTTGGGGTCTTGTATTTCGGCTCCGCAGTCAAGCTTGGTGAACCTCTAGCATCGTTTTGATGTGCTCCAAAAGCTTAACAAAAAGCATGAAACCATTTCCCCCCACGTGCAATATCAGCCGAGAACGAGGACCCCAAAATTACATGGATCGACATTTCGAGATTTCTGGCGGATCGATTCGGTCCGACCACTGCCTCACCTATTTGCATCATTTGTGTACCAATCGGTAGCGCATCAACCATTGATTACAACGAAGGTCATTGTATCTCGGTCGGATCATTCGTTGCGGAGAAATAAATTTACGAACTTTTGACATCCATGCTTAGGCATGTTTTTCACACAACTGAGCATTTTATCTCATGAAACTCTTGCTCGAAACGACAGCTATTGTTAATATTTATAATCAGCTCAACGAGATATATCGAGTTGGCTGCACATTCGACAGAATCGAAAGGAAAAAGAAAGGAATCGCAAAAGCCGCGATAAGGAACACCTAGACCTTGACAGGTATCAAACTCTTGGCCTTTCTAATGAGAGCCCATTTAACCAACAATTTAGACTTTGGTACAGCCACCTTTGCTGGCTTTTTTTCTTCCTGTACACGAATGCTAGCGTTTCTTGACTATCGGGAGCAATTTTCGTTTGTTTGCATTTTCCGTAGATCCCCCAAACTACACCGCTAGACGGGAAATTCCCGGCTAGTGGTAGCGGTGCATAGTGTGCGCGTATCCCATAATCTATGTTCGAGAGAGGTCAAAGAAACATGTTTTGAAACCGGGTAAGGTTTCTGAAAAACCAGGCACGTGCGCAATGTTTTCGGAAACTTCATAAAGAATCGTTAAAATTGAGTATCTCTCGAACCCTACCATTAGTTGGGTCGAAAAAAGTAAGGGAGGATTAAAAAGCGCGAACATTCAACTTCGTTAAAAAGTTTTTAATTTGGATTTTTTTTGTTGATAATAGATTCCTCTTCGGCAGTAATGCTCAAATACTAAAACTGAGCCGATTTGGCGAAATGAGAGCCGAATTACGGCGGTCGAAATTTTACGGAAGTTAGTCGTTTTTTATCTTCCGGGGATAAAGTTCTTCGGTATTTTTCGGCCGAGACCATCCAAGACGCGACCGATCTATTACACATTTTTAGTAGTACCCATCACACACAAAAATCCCACCAAAAGCAAGTTACAAAGTAAGGTCGCATAGTTAGGAAAATTTCCGGATTTATATCCCGGCTCGTGATGACCCAGCGAAGAGTCACTGTAATGTTGAGATCCCAGGCAAGACGCCTACAAAATGCAAAACACCTAATCCAAATATGGTACCCCGGAAAAAAGTTATGAACAAATGTTCCTAAGAATCAAACGCAGTTCTCGCGGGAAAATGTATGAGTAAATTTACCCATACATCCTGCCAAGCGAACTTGACCTGTATTTTCACGTAGTAAGACCCTGAGAAGATGAGGACGAAAAACGAGTTTAAAAAAAGTTATAGTGCGTCAACGACAAAGGAAGCTTACGGGTCTTCTATATTATACATATTATAATATATAGATGATTTTGTGGGAACCGAAACATTATTCATGTAATTAATTTCTTTTGATTGATTCCTTGCATTTCTTTTTTTGTTTTCCACCTCTGTATCCAACAGGCCACCAAGACTTTTCTTCATCACAACTACAAAACGCGTGAAGTAGCTATTCCACGTCAAAACCTGCCTGCACATGATAGGATTCGCAATTGAGAAGGACTCCTGGCTTCGTCTCATGTGTGTCCTGCCATCCTCCTTTTCCCAGTCCTAACCGATTGCACCCCAACCGCATGCCCATGCAACCCAGATGAAGTAGAAAATTTTGTGTGGCCATAACTCCACAACCAAGCATCACAGGAAAAAGAAGTGGCATATCTGAGTGTTTCACAGCAAAGCTGATCGATTGCGTGTATTCTCGTTCAAAAATCGCAGAAATAAAAACCCTTCAAAAACTTTTGTCTTGGCGGTGGTTCCCATCCGTGCGTCATATCGCAAGAGTCAAGAGGAAAATGCGGAACAGCACCTCTGGTTCGAATCCCGGTCCGTCTCCA
>JPKZ01000986.1:1628940-1649103 GCA_000803305.1 Toxocara canis
AGGGAGGGGGGGGGGTGGGGAGTTGGGGATGGGTGGTGTGGCGAACTACAAAGCACAACACCTGCTCGTTCGGGTTCTGGTCCAAACACATCACTTATATCTACCATTTCCTTAAGAAATCCCCTGCTAAAGTGCCTCGCGCACGTTTGAGCATAAGTGCAAGCACGCTGTACTTCCGTTTGTCGTTAAGTAATTTGTGCTGAATGTGAAATTGAAGTGCAACAAAGCCATGCATTCTGGACGCTGATACAAGCACTTATTGTATCAAGTTTTAGGTATACATATAAGCACCGTACTACACAAAAAAACAAGTACCAATGTATCACTTATGCCCACATACAGCCGCAATGCAAATAACAAAACAGAACTCAGGCAACCCTTAGAATGCAGCAGAGGTGTCAGAGGGATTCGTGCGCGGAATAAGCGGGCAATGCAGCATGTATTTGGATCAACAATTACGAGGTATAAGTATTCGAGATCAGAAACGCGAATTTTGAAGTTAGCCGAGTGCAGCGAGAAAGTTTAATAGTAGAACCGAACAAAACGCAGAACTCATTAAATTTGAACGCTGAGAGCGATTTCATTCATTCTCATTGTTGCTGCTTTTAAATTGCATTTAAAACGGCAAATTCGATAGGCCACTCCTCAACAGAATAGCCTCCGTTGGTTGCAGAAGCTCTATAAACTTCAGGGTTTGTGTCGGATATTTCTTGAATGTCGGCTTCGGATGATTATGTTTCAACCAATGCGCATTACTACGAAATCACCGGAGTGTCGGCCGATGCATGTATGAGAAGTAGCATTAAAAAAATACTAAGAAAGTAAGACATGGCTACGGGGATTCAGAACTTTTCGCAAATCTTAAAATTTTAATGTTTTCTTGTTTCCATCGTCTCTGCACCTGTGAACGCTCGGCCTTTTGCAGTTTCAAAATAAGAGGGAGTGACGCAATAACAAGTCAGACTTCAACCTTTTTCGTAGGCGAGACGAATGCGATTATTAGGGTCGAGTGGCAAGCGCTATGCCATGGACCTATGAACAGCCACAAAAGTTCGACTTATTTTTCTCTACCTCCTCTTGTCGACACCAGAAATCTGCGTATGCCTATGTAACTCCTTGCGCTACTTCACAGTTAGCTTTCATGATTTTCTTCTCTTCGTGATCCCCTCTATCTCTTCTCAATCGTACCAGCCGACCTTAAGCATAAATGCTGACTTTTCTGATAAAATGTTGGCTTCACGCATGTTTGCACTTTACGCTGCGGATGGCAAGCAACTGAAAAAGCCATAAGACGTCAGAGAAAAAATGAAAGCAGGTTTTACAGCTCGGCACGAAAGCGCATCCAAACGCCATCAAGCGTCTCAAGTTGCACGAATTTATTAGATTTTCGCTCCCGTGCTCAAAAGCACCCAAGCGATTTCTCTGATACTCGACTTAAACAATATTTTTAGGGACTATGATTCCCGCAAGTGAGAAGATTTCAAGTCAAAAAGGCCGAAACGTTTTCACCAAGCATGTCGTTTTCAGCCTGCGGCTTGATTTCACAGTTTGCGAGAAAAGTTTTCGAAGAGATAAATAAATGGAGACTAATGAGCACAATTCTAATTAGAGTGAATATGAAATTTCTAAAATAAGATGAGCGGAAAGAGCGAAAAATTTTAAAAATAAGCAAGCAATGGGAGTCGAAAATTTTCAAATAAAGTGATGAGAGAGAGTTGTTTAACTTACGGAATCATTGCGAACCGAATTTTTTTTTTTTTTTTTTGGCTGCGCAGAGTGCACCGAGACGGGAAATTCGCATTGGTAAGGGATGAGAGCACTGTAAGACATGTATATCACTGTTGATTCGTGCACGTGCGTAAATTTTCGTTAAGAGGCTCTCGTTACGCGGACTCTAAAATTAAGACTCATACAGTGAGTGGAATTCGCCTTTTGGGATGCATCCTTCAGACACTGCATCAAGTGACTACAGAACGACTATGATGTGCTCTATGGCCATAAGAGTCGAGGGTTGGCGATGAGTTGTAGCTTTTTGAACGCCACTCTATGCTACCAAGTTGGCTTTCAACTTCAAAAAAAAAAGGTAAAACTGCCCAGCAGCTAAACTGCAAGAGGCCAACCTCCTCACGCGCTTTTTTCTCGGCATTCGAAATGTGCTGATCGATTTCGCTTTCCACTTCCAACATTCGACGACTGTACGACTGTCGTTCACTAAACACATTGGCATTGCATTCAGGTACTTGAGTTTGTTGTGCGCTAATACGAAAAGCTAAACTATCGCCTATGATTGTCGAACATTTCAGATGTTCACCATCTTTGGAACAATAAAAAGAGTTGCGAAGCACATGGGCGCAAGGGGACTGAGTAGAAAAACATTAGCTCTTTACAATTCTCATTGAAAAAGAAATGTATATATTTTCGAATGTCGAAAGAAAAACGTGCAAGCATTTCGACTCGATATTCAATCCAACGTTTTACGCTTATCGCATACTCTAAAGCAGCACGAACCAAGTAAATCATTTGCGAAGATGAAATCGCTGTTATACGAAATTCCGTGCTTCTTATCCGGAAGTTTTCCATTTCTCATCTAGAATTTCACAAACTGGTTGTGCAAACTATAGTTGGCAACCGACTGTATTGTTTGATTTCAATTTTTCGGTGCTGGGGATTCAATCTGATGGCAGTTCAACAACTAAGCCCATCTCGCCTAATTGTATTCTATGCGCCATGAGTCGTCTAAAAACCCAGAAGTCGTCCCCAGCTTCTGTTTGGTAAGCCATGCTTTGATATGCGAAATTTCGTCGCGGCAAGAGCCTCGGTTTGTGAATTCAGAATGCTGGAGGGACGTGCTCACATACATAAATTTGAGCCGACGTTATCGTCTTAGAATGTTCCTTTGATGAGGCAAGAAGCACATAACAAGAATGGCTTAATTAGAATGTTTAATTGATGCTTTCTTTATTAGCTATGGCATTTATAGAACTTTATAACTATGAAGCAGTCCCTGTGCTTGAATCACTAGATATTCTGTATTCTCCTTGAGCAAGTATTTCGCGAAGCGGCGTTCACTACTGGGCAGATTACAGTGATACTCTAATGAGATCTAGAAAGTAACTCTTCTTTTCAATAATGCGAAGCATAGTTGCATATGCAAAAATTCTGGTCATTGTCTACTTATCGTCAGCATAATACTTAATTGCGTGTCACGAAAAGTTCAGTTGACATTCTTGATCATACACAAACTGTGCTATTTGCACATTGGACTAAATCGGTTTCAGAATACAACTGCCTTTGCTGAAATGCAAGTGAATGTGGATTTGCAAGGGAATTTTGCTAGCCTTCCGAAGAGCAAGGAAATTTTGCTAACCTTTCGAAGACATGCTGTAGCCTGACATTTTCGTCCTTCTGATCCCTAATTTCTTTGCAAAAGTTGCCAACAACCTTCTCAAACCGATGCAGAATTTCTGGCATACCAGATGACTGCAGCTGTTCATAAAGGAACAGCACTTCGTCTTGGCTAAAGACCATAACAACATTATATCGCGAGAAGTGCAGAAAGGAGAATTGATACAAACCGAGGAATGGAGACTGCTGCAGAAGATCCCGACCGCATATCATGACTTCGTATCCACATTCTCCCCTTTAATTGCCTAACTTAGGACAACTGGCCAGTTATGTATCTACTTACTGCTGTATTTACTCCATTATTAGCTCTTTTTTCGAGGGCAGCCTCTCTGAGGCAAAAGTATCTCTAAAACAGGTCTGTTCCTGCCAATGCGCAAGTAAACTACAATATGCAACAAACTATGAGGTCGAAACCATCTCACAACCATGAATTCAGTCCTCTGCCTCTCCCTGCTACAGTTTCCTCTTGTGGAAACGCCTCCTTGAGTCATCCTCGGAAAATGTGGTCCACTCGTTCAATTAAGCCACCTCATACACCTTCTCCGTCAAATAAAACTCCCTTCTCAGATCTCAAGTGCAACAGTCGGTGAAAGACCTATCAACCAAAAATACAACCTTCACGAACAGCCGTGGCATGGCGAGCTTTTTAAGCACGATAACCCTGACCGTGTGCAAAAATTCATCGATTTTTTTTGATCAAAATTCTAGCGCAAAAATTAAGCAAAACAATATGGAACCGCGGACGGTTTGAACAAACTGTATGAACAGCACAACTGATTTTTTTCCAGCACTGCCTACATTGTGTTCCGCAGAATCGCACTTATTAGTGAATGGTCTCAGTAAGGGAAGGACACATTAAATTAAATTTAGCCTAGTATATGAGGCGCTAATTCAGTCTTTTTGACCATTTAGGTGATAAGCTGTTAGCTGTACCATGGGAGAGAGAAGTCGATTTTACTATAAGCATCGGAATCGGAATTGTAAACAGCCACATCGCTTCGCGTTGATTCCTTCAAACTCTCCGAAACCTGGAATTAACTCCTAACATGATGATAAACCACTAGCTTTCATAACGCAAATTGTTTCTATAGTTTCCACGGTGGTGACGTTCTGCCAAGCTTCAACATCCGGAAAAGCTTTGAAGTTTTATTTCTCCAAACAAACGTTGCTGTTGTTACCCTTGTCTTCTACCACATGGGCACAGGTATTGTATTCAACAGAGGTTGAAACAAATACTTCCTATCCATCAACACACCAAAGCATGCCGAAAAGTTACTGCGACGTTCGACACTATTCGCTGGCGAGATCGAAACGAATCATGAAACAAATAAGTCTATGTGTCATGGTATTTAAAAGCATTTTCCTCCATCATAAGAGAATTGAAGAGTTAAGTCTCATAATATGCACTCTATTTCCTTTGAAATGACGACTCCCTATCAGGAAAGCAGCGTAGCAATTAGTTCCAAATTTTGCTCAAATGATGGTGCTGTTTAATGTCGACTTATCGAACTCACCTCCAAGCGAATATGTGTCCACTTCTCAAACTTTCGTCGCAAATAACCTCTTTAGACATGTTATTTCGACGAAACAGCCCTCAGTGATAATCTCAACGAAATAACCTCTACCCTGATAAAGTAATTCTTGAGTGACCAAGCCGAAATAAATCTTTCAGAAGTAAGCTGAGGTAGTCATCAGGCACACGGGGTAAACCCACTTGCTCAAGCCAACTTTAATTTTGGGACATTATAACGCGTCAAACTGAAGCACGATTAGTGGCATTTCCTCGAGCGATATCAGCAGTCTTAGCGAATTTGTTGCAATCAGCGAAAGCCGTACAGAGAACGAGTCGCTGTTTTCGGTTTCAGAAGTGCCTTCGTATACTGTGGCGAAATCGCATTTACGCGACGTGGCACTATTGCCCCATTCAGCATCGACCGCACTCGCACGGCGCTTCATGCCGCTGAACCTTAAACCGTTTGCCTTTTGGGTTTGCAGAGGGCGGACATCGCAAGCAGATAAGCAGCACAGAGCGTCGTACAAAACGAGCTATGCTTGGTGTTTCGAATTCCCATACTTCAGCGCAAATTTCTAATTTCGACCGCCTGCTGACGGCAGCAAGAATTCACATTCTTTGAAGGATTAGTTGCGAGTGGGAATTTCACAACATTTCTGGCTTGATGAAAAATTCTCATGTGGAGAAGTATGGGTGGAAAGCCGTCTACACATATAAACATAAATGCAGAAATGCATATATAAACATGTTCTATACAAAAGCCATCTTCGTGTACATGAAGGTACAGAGTGCAACATCTTCCATCCTTGCCCATAAGTAACTCATGTTAATGGCGAAACTACGCGAACATTATTAAATACTCCACGAGTACGCATATTTGAAGCGAGGAACTTGCGCATAACGTTCATTATTACTTTCCCTAAATAACGCCTCATTTTCTCGTTGAGAGCACTTATAGGTCTTCCAATCCAAACAAAACCCTCTTCTCAGCTGGCTCCCGTGAATGAGCCTCGAATATGCAATCTATATTGGAACTACATCATATAGTGAAGACGGGATTATATATTTCATTGCTACGAGCTGTATGTACAGTTAGAAGCGCTTTCAGCATTTCTTGCAGTGCATTTATCAAACAAATTGCACTGCAATAATAAGGTAGCAAAAGCCGACGTGAATTCTGTGAACGCCGCTTCATGCACGACTGGATATGCAAAACTTATCTTTGCTTTCTCCTTTGCAAAGTGCATTCTGAAACCCTCCAAGAAATTCATGACGGTCGATTCTTCCAGAACTGTCTGCATCAAGACTCGCAAATATGAAATCGATCTCCTGAAAACTCATCCGAACCTTAAAATTCACAAAAAGAATTCTTTCTTTTCAAGAGAGGAGCCAGGACAGTGCGTAGATGATGGACGATTACCAATAATCCTGCTCAATTTCATCAAATTCACTTAATTTTAATTAGCTCCACCTGATTTCAGATTTTGCCCATTTTTTGGTGTTAATATTTTTCGCATACTTCGTTTTTGTGCATGCAAATTTTGCAGAGAAATGAGCTGGATTTCTTGAAGTATATGGTATTATGAACAGGTTCGTCTGTATCGTTCCAACAATATAATTGAAGCAATGCGCTCACAGAAAGAGGCATTGCTGCTCCAAAACTTACGAGTGCTAAGAAAAAAGTGTCAGTAAGCTTTAGAATTAGGAACTGGGTTGAAAAATTCGAGCGATCGAAAGAATAAGAGAAGCTGAATATTTAGAAAAACGGAATACAGCATCGCGTGCCTCGCCATCTAGCTGCGGGCAAGCAACTTTAAGATCATTCACAGTCAGGTATCCTTTATTCTCTCGATCACATAGATCGAATAGGCGCTCCGTTTCATTTGTCAGATCGTCCATTTGTTTCATCTGATTCGCACTCTGCAACGAAATTTCTTCAACAAAAAGGTAAAAACGACGGTTTATGAAATCGGTGTGATTATGAACGACGAGTGCAAACAATGAAAAGAAATCTCTCAGTGTTCTAGCGATCGCATCTGTATACAGAGATGCAGTCATTCACACTTGACTGATTGCTCACATCCCTACACACTGTATGCTCACGTTGGCTGTATGAAGGGATCTTCCGCTCATGCGATTCCTAGAGAGAACTGAGTCCTCTATGACGGGAACGTTCACCACTCTCAGTAAATCCTTGCTGTAACAGATTCTGTTTATTTTGGGTTCGTATAGCTCTTAAATGCTTTTAATGAACGTTTCTTTTACCAAAGCAAAAAAAGAGATGAGGAAAGCCTGAAGAGATTTAAAGAGCGCCGTACAAGATAACCACCGCAACAGACGTTTCGAGCGGACCGTCAAGGATTTATTAGGAAACAAACTGTTTATGGACAACCGTTGAGCGTCTTCCATGCATCGTTTCGTGATGGACTAACGTGCTGGTATCCAATGAGAACAATAAATATCGATGGAAGTCATAGATTAGAAAACAAAGACACATACTAAATCAATAAATCATCTACTGGAGTGACAAACTAAAGCGCAAAAACAAATCCACCAACGAAACGTAGAGTCGTTCAACAAATATTTGGTGACATTTCTGGGCAGTTGTGACATTCTGACATTTATGCAACCTCACCAAGTTGCTACTTTATAGGCTAGTTGAATCAGCAAGCAAAGCGCTAGTGCAGCCAGCTAATTTACTTTGCCTACAGGCTTCATCATTGACACTTTATAAGGTGTTTCCAACGAGAATTTTCTCACCAGTTTAAGTAGTTACAGTGATTTTGAGAAGAACTATCGCACTGTTTCAAATTTTCAGTAATCAACGATATATTAATGAAGAGCGATGATGGACCATGGTGAGCAATATCTTCGTTTGATAGCATGACGAGTAATGCAAGCAAATTTGACACTGAAAAAGCATTTCTAAAGTCGCCAAACTAAGCGATTCAGACGGTGTTAGAAATAATCAATGAATTTTACTGAAACATTTACTTTCTCCTTCAAACCATTTCAATTCTTAAATTTTCAATAGCTTGAAGTCCTACGGTGAAAACTGAGAAAAGTTGAAACATTCATCGAAAGAGCTCCAAATATTTTGATATAAACATGTGTTGCCGCCCAAGGATCTTCGACGCTTGTGGTGTTCTAATTGAAGGAATGTTGACAGAGTCTGGCATAACGAGTATAGAAATTTCATTTTTGAATGAAAATTATAATAAGTTCTAAAGAAACGCTATCGCATAGAAGTATTGGCTTACTGACCGATGTGAACGTACAATTCTCGAATTTTTTTTTCGAGCGTTCTTGAGCTCTCATTATCGGCACTCGTTTAGCTCTCCCAGTCATTTTAAGGGTTGCTTAGGTGCTCGAGCAAGGAGGACAGTTTGTGGGATGCAAAAGAGCGTTGTATGATCGAGAAAATCAATCAAATCAATTAAAGAGTGCAGTCAACAAATTACATTAACATACATTCTTCATTTACCGCTACGCATAAATTGTTCCGCAACTGACAACAATTGATCACAGTGCCACGCAAAGCTCCATTGAAATGCCTAAGCGCTGAGCACATGCCATACGTCGATAAACTACGAATGAAAATCGAATTTGATGTCACTAACAACATCGGATCCAAGAGAATCCAGTACGAAGCACACATGCATTTATCCCGCTCGAGGTTTTGACAACTTTTTGCGGGCACCAATTTCGAACAAAAATCTGGGAACTAATTCTAGGACTGGCAATTAAAAACCATTACTTTTTGACTAGATTTTCGCTAACATACTGCAACAGGGTTGCACAACGGAAACGATGCAGAAAAGATAAGTTTTCGTGAACCCGAATTTAGGAGTGTACTAATGACATCATAATTGCCGAGAATTCTACCTTTTTGTGCTACGTTCTTCATGAAATACCGAAGTTTCCAAATAGTTAAAGCGCTTGTTCGCAAAAGTTTTACTATGGATCACTCCTCGAAAAGCCTGAAATTCATAACTCACCCTTCCCATCGAAGAGACGGAGGCAGGGGATAGTGAAACGCAGTTTGAGGGATTCTGGCAAGTGATAAGCATTTGGTGGTTCATGGGTGCATTCGAAATAGAAACTAGAGAAAGGATACAAGCAGCATCCGACGGTACTCGGTCTTCGCGTAATCTGTCTCAAGCCCTTTCTAATGATTCCTCAAAGTGAACAGAGAAAAATTAAATGAACGGAACAAAAATTCGAAAAGTTGATTAGCTATTGCCATATAGAAAGGAAAAAAAACAACCGTTTAAAAACAGGCATCCTTCAACGCATTCGAAATCATTCTGACTATTTGCTGTAAAAGAATCATTAAAGCGTTAGACCAGAAACACAATAAAGCAGCGCTCTGTATGCGGTAACCACTTGAAAGGAACAACGGGAACAACAATTGCACTATAAATTTAAAGTGTAAGTGCGAATAACCTGCAAGATAGAATGCGAAATGTGCAGCTTTTGTGATGACCTCATGAACTCATTGAAAGTACAAAAGGTGAAAATGGGTGAGGAGGTAATGAGATTGAGAAGGCGCTCTGCCGCAGCACCCAGAAAATGACTTTCGAGTTTGCGTAGAGTTTTAGAACGATTTTGCTTTTTTTTTTTCCGCTAACAGAGCGCAAAAAATCACCTCTTTTGATAATTTTGGACAAAAATTTCAACTGGTCAGTTCGGGAGTAATGAATATGCCAATGTGCTTATTATCGACTATTCGACTGAGAAAACACTGCTGCCAGGCAAGCAAACTGTGATCGACGAGAACAAGCGCCATGGCATCGCAACTAATACAAGCGGCCACATGTACATTGCATGCGAACAAAACGCAGAGCGGCGTGTCGCGTAAAAGAACCAAAAAATAATCCATGCATATAATTATACGTCGTTTCTTACGTGGCTTCGCGGCATGTATTTTGTCAACCTATATTCGCATTTCTGTTATCCCTCGACTGAATAAGCGTTTATTGCTCTTGTTTCTGAACATTTCTGACCCAAGCGTCCATATATTTGTTTATCAAACAAGTGCTTAGAGATAGAAAGATTCACTGAAAGTTTGGCAAAACAAGTTTTTCCAAAGAAGTGCGAAAGATCGCAGAAAAAGCAAAGGAATATAAAGGATTCAAAACGCATAAAGATAAAAACGAGTGATTGAAGAGTAGCTAGTGTTGCTGATCCTCTTGGGTTTATGCTAATCTCGTAAGTCTTCTAGCATTTTTATGGAGTAAAAGCCACTTAGGAAATACGACCAAATTTGAAGGCCTAAGGATCGCCTTGAATAAAGAACAAGTTCAAAAAAATGATAACAGACAAGAGAATTTGCTCCTTTTGCAATTTGTTTCTATCAAAAATTAATGCAACGCTCTGAACTACGTAAAAACTGCTCTGCCTGTCGTTGGTGGCGCCCATTTTCTGATGTTCTTTTTTTAGAAGGTTCACATTCCCTTCTGTGGGATGCGCAAACTGCATTTTGATTAATGAACGCCGTAGTGTTTAGCGTTCAACGAGGTAGGACAGGGTATTTAGATCGAAGGAATGAACCTGAACGTATTTGTCTTCGCAGCAAAATACTTTTGATGCTGCAAAACTTACGAACAAATCTGTAAATTATTTTGAAGTTTTGGAAACTTTCGCGAGGCCTGAGATCACAATTGTAGATTTGTAGTTTACGCAAGTTTCGACAAATACTTAATATGCAACCCATTATTCTCCAGGGCATGAAGTTTTTGTACTTTTGTGGAAAAATTCTTGCAATGTTTAGGACCTATTCTTTTTGAGAACGTCATCGTTTCTTTGACAGCTGGATTTTGCTAAAAGTTGGTTGCCTCGAAGGACCTCTAAACTGGAACCAGGAACCGTAAGGAGTATTGAATGCCTGAAAAATCTTCCAAATCCGGATATTTCTACTAGAGTGCTGAAAGTTCCCGCTTTTTGCAGACTTTTGAAAAATGCGTCTTATTCGATAATAGCGGTTTTGCACAGAAGATAGGACATTGAAGATCATTTTAGTTAGATATGCCTAACTGTTCTGAATTTCTGATGAAGAACATGAAGAACGCAAATAAGCGAAAGTCGATTTTTTTCTCGGCTCTAAGAAGTTGTTTGCTGGAGAAATCACATAAAGTGAGGAGTTCGCCGGAAAAACACTTCTGGAACAGGAACAGGAAATTCTGCACGAAACTGAAAGACCGTATTTCTGGTAAAATAGCAAAAAAAATCTGACTTGATAGCCTGAGATTGACCATTGCATCGTGCTTTCCGTTGAAGCTAAAGTTCAGCACAGTCGAACATTCCAGAAAGAAGATATGAGGTGCGCATGCGCAATTTTCACAAGACTTGCAAATAAATTATTGGAGAAACAGGTTAGCTAGACTAAAGGTCACTGTATATTCAGATGCACGCCGCTCATGAGAACGCTGCCTCCCACGCTTTTGTACGTAATTGCATGCGAGGACGATTCCAGTGGTGCCCGGACTTTGTTTCTTGGTCTATCGTAGCAAATGGAGGCTTTCTTTTCGATTTTGATTCCGCTTCGATCCGACGAAATGTCTTACCTCATAGCTTTTTGTAAGAACAACCTGCAGCCCCATTAAATGGGATTTTAGCGCAAGGTTTTCGCCAAGAGCTATCACCGCCGATCGGTTTGATGGAAGAATGAATATATCAATAGTTACTCGAGTGCATACGAATTTGGAAGCTTTAACTTCATGCGAAGAAGCACCATGATTGGGCGAAAAAAAAGCGACCAAAACTGATGTGAGAGTTGAAATGAAGGCAAAAAACCTTTTCACCGCAGAACATAACAACGGGATCGCATAGGGACGTGCTAATGGCAGACAGCGAGGGCGACGCAGTGATCTGGATGTGAATTTGGATGAGAAATAATAGCTCGCTTCTGTAAATACATTTCAGTTTAAATCCCGCTTTCCTACTTCATAAACAACTCTTGCAGTGCACATGTGCGACAATAGTAAAGGAAAAGCGCAAATAAAACCATATGTAACGCAGGTGACCTAATGGCTAAAACACAACGAGTTGCCTTCCAGTCATGATAGCACATCATATCTAGCATCAGTTTCATTAGTTTGCGGCCAAAGCTGGACGCACGGTACTCTCCAGGAACTTTACATTTCGCACGGTACTCTCCAGGAACTTTTACATTCTAAGCCGGCACCTGCCGAGAACTGTCCAGTTAGAATGGTCCGCTGTAATCCTTAGATTCTGGCTATAGTCCGCAATTTTTTGACTTATTCGTTTCGATTCAGTAATATCGATGCGAACAACCAAATAACCGCATGTTATGAAAGTGATAATGTTCCACTCATGCATGCAAAATTTTCAGCTCATGCCGACGCCCATGAATGGGAGGTTGGGAGATTAACCGGACAAAATAGGAAGCAAACCATGGGATGACGTGAACTGTATTTGCAGTCTACAACATCCAGAACACTTCGTTACGCACAAACAGTTTTGCTCCATCGTCGCTCGAACAGCTACGCTGAACGCGATCATGAAGAATCGATGATCGTTCGAGATGCTCACACGATTTGAACTGTTTTCGCTACCCCTGACCAAATTTTTTCCTCGAAATTTCCCATTCCTCCTATATATATTAACAACTGAGGATCTTCTTAGTGCACTACTTAGTGACATTCTGCAACAGATCGGCCTCAGCTTTTGTTGCAAAAATTATTCCCCCTCGTCTACCCTTCCCGCCATTGGTTTCCATATCTTACAACTCAATCAGGAATTTACGCACTGCATCGAAATTTTGTCTGAAGCCTGGCGGTTTAATGCCTGTCAGGTTTCAGCGTGGCTGTTCTGCGAGTTTTAACTACCGGACAGACAGACAGCTAGAGAGACAGGCAGACAGACAGACAGACAGACAGACAGATAGACGGATAGACATATAGACAGATGGATGGATGGATGGATGGATGGATGGATGGATGGATGGATGGACGGATGGATGGATGGATGAATGGATGGATGGATGGACGGATAGACAGACAGAAGACAGGCAGACAGACAGACAGACAGACAGACAGACAGACAGACAGACAGACAGACAGACAGACAGACAGACAGACAGACAGACAGACAGACAGACAGACAGACAGACAGACAGACAGACAGACAGACAGACAGACAGACGGACGGACGGACGGACGGGCGGACAGGCAGGAAGACAAGGAGACGGGTAGACAGGGATACAGGCTGACAGACAGACACACATACGTGATTTCATACGTGTGCCTGTTGTGCTTTTCAATATGGCGAAAGTCGCATAAAAAATGGCAGATAGAGAAAGGTGAATGCGCACGTTTCTGACAAAGCGACATGCTGGAATGCATTAATGAGACGGGCACAGCTCAATATGGAACGCTCGATTGCCGCAGTAAATGTGTACAGTAGAGACAGCTGGCTGATGCTAACGCGGCCAACAGTCGATCACAAACAGGATATCGGCTCGAAAGCAGCATACGACTAATTTCTGCCACGTTGACACGCATTCACAGTCACATCCTAGTAATGAGCACCACAGCTCAACGGTGGTCCTTACCTCGAAAACAACAAATCTCAAAAAGGGCAATAAGAAATCAAAAACGAAAAGGAGAACAACGCCCATCTTAGAACACACACCGCCTACACGCATTCATTTCTTGGCTCCTACAATGATAACTCCTCATCTACAAACAGGTGACATACAATTGACGCCTAAGTATCACATCCAATTGCTCTTGAGAGCATCTTCGAGCACGTTCGTTAAAAAAAGGTTCGACATTTATTAAAAAAGGCAGGTCCGACGAAAAAATTTGCCAATAGAATTATAATCCCTTAATGATATGATCGAGAAATACGAAAAACTGTAACTCGTCATTCACCCTTGACTTTTGCATGACGGCTGTGTGACGGCGATATGTTGAAGGGAGATTATGAAAGGAAACGAAGAAAAATTTATAAGTGAAGTGGAAATTTTTCTAATAAACACAAAAAAATGTCACTTCAATGAATTAGTGTAACTGTCTGCGTGATAGCGTCTAAGAAAAAGAATTGAGAAATATGAAAAATTTCTTTCTCATTTACGTGTGATGTATTATAACAGGTGCAACTAGGCACTAGACGTTTCGGTGCCTTACTGGGCTTACCGATTAGCAAATGATATTTGCTACTGATGTTGACTGTAACTCTCTGCAAAAAGCATATGGCGATGTATCATCTTTGTAATGCTGACGTACACCGCTGAAACGTCCCGAATAAGTGAATCTGCATGATTGCGCAGTTGCTGCTTTTTCAGCAACAACAGCTATTTCATGATACTCACTACACAAAAAAAAAAAACAGCAACCCATGCAAGTACTTAAGTGATGGGCGAGTAGCTCTATGTGATGGACAAGACAGTTTCGCGACTAGGGAACTCCTGGTCGCAGACCTGCGATCGTGGTCCCAAACCGGATCTAACGAGACATCAGCCAGCCGTGGATGCGCGTGATACAGTGGCCTGCCGCAAGACCTCGTGGTTAAATTCCCTACTGTGAAAGTTTTTTGCAACAGTGGCTTTTAGATTTTTTTCACCTTTCGCGTTGCAAATACGAGAATGCACGTTTGAAACACAAGCTGAATCCACCCGCCCCTTCTCCTTATATTTTCGAAAGCCTAAATTCGTCTGTCACCATTTCTCGAGCCAAATTTCGCAAGCCACCATTCTTGTGGTTAGTTCTTGCCGGTCACGATTTTTGCTTAAAGAATGGCCTAACCTTTTGGAATTAGCAGCAAAAAAAAGCCTTCAGAGGCTCGCAAGTGCTACAGAAGCGAAGACGCCGAAAATTTTGTGTTTTGTGGCGGTTTTCCTCGAGAATTTCCCACACTTTTCTACTCGTTCATTTACTGTTTTTCTATTCTTTCGTTTACTAATCGGCCAGACGTCCACGGGCACTCTTCAGAAATTCTGAGATTCGCTTTCAATCTCGCCCTCTTGCCGCCTGTCTCGCTATGAGAATGGAACTGCCCATTTTATTTTCGATTTGAATCTTGCATCGACATGTTTGCATTCAGCAAACTGGCTTGAGGCAAAGGTATTGGGACAGCCGACTTAGGGAAATCATAACATATAATGGCAAACCGTTGAAAAAAATTGTTGCTGCACCAGAGCGAAAAGAGGATGCCGTTGAAGCGCACCCAAAATGCAAAGCAGCGATGAAGAAACCGAACTAAGCTGGAAAACACTACTCTGGACGGATTTATAAATACGACGCCAAGGTGCATAAGTGCTGTTAGTGTGCCTGCCTAAACCATTGCGGCGTCAATCAGTGTGTGTTGTTGATGCAGTGGACAGCTGAAAAGATTGCTGTGCTTTTAAAGGACCTCCGTTCTAGCACGAATAAGTACAGCGGTTTCGGGCAACTGTGAGCAGTTGGGCGTACGATAGTCATTGTACATTGCGTACGTTCATGCCGAACTGTGACCACGAAGTCGTCGTTGAATGTGTACCTCAAGAAATCTCAGCGTTCAACACGATGGGACTCCGGCGGAAAAAACGACAGGCATCCAAACCGTTGATGTCACCACCACTCTCTACATCGTGCACATCCTCTGCTTTCTACTACCTACCCAAGTCACTCATTGTTGTACGTGCGACAAGTAGATCAGTTAAAGTTTGCCGTCGAGATGGTTTGCGGTTTGTGTCATGCCCATATAGCAACGATAACGTATCTTATTTACAGTAGGGTTGCCACGGACAACTTAACGATGAATATGCAGTAAACGTAGATGAGGAAACGTCTGGAATGGGGAAAAAAAAGAGGGAAGGCGCTAAAAAAAAAAAAACGCAAGTTTGGAAATCTTCGGAGCAGATATGATAGGCCCTTTTCGCTTGAACCCAAAATAGTGAACATGGATTCTTTAAAACCTAAATTATCAACGTTTATCGTGCCACTTTGCTGTTAAAAATTAGGCTACATTATAGTGAAATACTTTGAATAATCTAGAATACTAGTCAACGTCAACTAGCTTGATCGGTTTGAGATTTACACGACTACCCTTTGAAAGGATCAATGCCAAACGTCACAGCATTTTATTACACCGTTTCATGGGAGATTCAAACTTAAAAGTTTGGTTTAACGTTGCATTGTGTTACGCAATGGTTTTTGTGGGAGCGATTGGCTCACGAAGCGTTTTCATTGAAGACAGCAGCGAGCGCGACACATGCATCCTGGATTGTTGCCAACATGCTGAAACGTTTTGTCTCCCAATCGCTGACTCTCTCCTCGCTGGAATTAGTTGCGGGCGCAATATGTGAGCATTCGCAGGTGGCGGTGCTTATTTCGACTCATTTGTTGCTTAGTAATGTTCTAGGTTGCCAAAGTGTTTATTTTCTTCTTTTCATGACTTTTTTGTATGTTCAGCGAGGAAATCTCGTTTGCTCACTTCGCTTCTATTTGTGAAATGACACGACAGTGCAATGGAGTAGTTGCATGACGTGAATTCGTATGAGACACATGCACAGTTGATGAGCGTTATGAACGTAACCGTACAACGCGATCCTCCGAAGCTCGTATTCACTCTATCGTTTCTTCCTTGAATGCTATGCTCATTAACCCCCCTTATGCGTTCCTTATCGCTGTATGGTTCAATACGCAAAAGCACCGGATGCGTTCATTTGACGTTACTGCGCTGTTGAATAAAGCCAATTTGGGGGGGAGAAACGCGGCAACACAGCATACACGAACTGGGGCAATATATTCAGCTGTACTTCCGGCGATATCTCACCAATTCCGTTAGCACTATCGTTCCAGGTGAGCATCATGTTTCTGCTTCACATAGAGCGTTTAAGAACTGTATAGGTTCAAGCCGATGAGCTTTGATTAAAATTGCAGCGTAGTTATAGAAAATAGCAAACATTAGGGCCAGTCGGGCAAACTGGCCATTGAACCATTAATATAATAATGTTTCGGGGAGTTGAACACTGGTCTAAGGTGGTGGTGGAGATTTCTGTAAAATAAAGTTACTTGTTAGCGGAGAAGTGAGATGTTACTTCTCACACGAATCACGATAGGCGGAAAAATGTGTAAGAGCCACCGTAGCAGGCAGCCGGCTGCTGTGTAGCGCAATGGACTGCGGCTAATTTTGTTCAAGAACAGTGTGCTGGTGATGAATAAGGAAGGGAAGCAAGTCTGCGCACTGCAACCGCTCGCTTCGATCGATTAGTAGCAAAATACCACACGCCATGTGGATGTCGCGTCAGCTGCTATAGAAAATTTATGTGATCCATCAGAATAAAATTGAAATCAAGTGAATTCCGTTCCCGGAATTGTGGTTCACTATTACAGTTAAGTAATGTTGCCAAGGAGCACGTCTTCCAGTTGCCGTTTATTTTGCGGATCATTCGTTACGTCGACGGTCGTTTTGTTCGGCGCATTGGAGGAAAGGCAAACATGCAAATCCAAGCAGTTGACGAGAGTACTTAAGGGCGGACTTTAGAAAAAACGAGAGATGCGAAAGGGACCGCATGCAACGGGTTTTGGTTGCAAGCCAGCAACAAACATTACAGCCATAATAAGCTGCTGATAAAAGAGCAAAGAAATCGACTGGTTTTTTTTTTCATCTTGTTTTCTTTGCTGGCGTTGCTCGCTGGCGCAGTTGAAGCCGGAAATTGTTCTTGATATTGTTGACGTAAGGAGTTGTTACAAACTTCACCTTCAGCCTGTCGCAGTCATCTGCTATAGCTGACTCTGCAAGTCAGATGGTCAGTGTTCAGAGGCATGTTTACATTTTCCGTTTCGTGAACGTTTCGCTTAAGTTTCGTAACATTTGTTCTTCTTTTTCTTGTTTATATGTAAGATAATGATGGTGGTGAATAACGCTCACTGCGCGTAACAGTAAGGGGCGCTGGATTTACAGATCTCATACTGGTTATGAACGCAGATGTAATGCTGCGAAGAATAGCTTCAGAAGTTTTTTCCGTTCCGACGAGTGATCATTTGAGTGAGGTGTAGCTGAGGCTTCGAAATCCTGAAAGCTGCAAGATCTACTAATTCAGGCTGCTGATTCGGGTTATTGGTCAATGATATATGAAACTTGACCCGTACGAGCGTTTACCAGACCGGTGTGTCCAATGTGCGCGTCATTTTTAACGCCATTGTTAGGAATTTCGCCGCTATTTTAGTGAACGTATGAGGAAAGGTGCAGAAACATGTCGCTTTTGCGGGGATGCTATTTTTGTTTAGGTAAACTCTTAGACTTTGAGTTTTCTGTTTTGCCGTTTCTGGGTTTGATTGCGTCCTTAACTTTCAGCTGCATTAGTTTTAATTTTTTTTTGTCAACACTGCCTTCCCGCTTCTACTTTAGCATGTTAGGAATTTACTAGGTTTGTAAGTCGTCAATCCTAATCGTTGTTAGGCCTACCGCTTCTTCGGTTAACTGCGTTTTTAGTTGCGATCCGGATTCGCAGCGTCATTGTTTTGTGATCTTATATTGCTTCTCTCCTATTTTGCTCTTTCCCAATTAACAAACCTTATTCTGTCTGCGAAGTTAACTTGGTTAACTGCCCAAGTTAACTCCTTGGATCGGAATGGTGTTGTAACTTACGACTGCCTCATTGTTCCCCCCCTACGCTAGATTATCGTTTCCATAGTTTCTATGTGGTTCACGCTTCTCCCATCCTCTCTTATTCGTTTTGGCTGCTCTCTGTCCGAATTCCGCTTCCTCTTCCTCTCCATCCTAATTCGCTTGCTCCTCTGCTCGGGCCGAAAACCGCTTCATATAGAACACCAGCAGACGGCTGTTTTCCACAGATCACTTGGTGGATGTTGGCAGCTCTTTTTTAATTCTGCTGGTTTCCGTTTCGGTAATCAGTAGCTGTCAAATGAATGTTGGACCTGGTGCTGATGTTGCTGATTTGAGTGCTTTGGCTACCTGAAGGGCTTTCAAAGTTCTGCCTAAATTCCTTAAGAAATTTTTGCAGCAGCTTTTTAATATCGCCGAAGAAAGCGTTCGTTCTGCTGTTTGAGGCCTGCCGTTAGTGAGCCCATTATTCGCCGGATACTGCATCGCCATGCTACAGCTGAGGGGTGCCCATCTATAAGATGTGAAATGAATGATAGTTGTAAATATTCGGGTCATAGTTTGCAGGATTTTTTCCTGTCTTTTCTCCAGCATAGAAGCAGAAAGCAAATGATGGCAGTGCCGGCATCCGTTGGTGAAGTTTAATATGTCCCATCAAAATGTCATTTCTTTCGTATACCTTCGCCGAATCGTAACAGCTGCATCTCGCCCCTTTCCTCACTTTCAAGCTCATGCTTTTCCTGGTACTCTCGTTTGCTTGCGTCATCCCGTTAGGCAGTCTGATGTCGTACCGTTTTAATGTAATCAGCGTTTTCGAATTCAGGGTTTTTGCAAAATTAGCTAAGATTTGTTGTTCACTCTCTCATTTGTTTAAATAATGCCCATATTGCAATGGTTCACTGCCGCGTTCTCTTTTTTTTTGCAAAAATACTTAAGACTTCAAAAATTCACTACTTTTGTTCAGGTAGAGCACTACACATTAAACTTTTTCTTTTTTGTTGCACTGCCGAGAACTTTGAGACTTCACAACTTCAGATCTGTACAACAGGACAATAAGCCATGAAAGTTGTTCGGAGACAGTTAGTTTCCTGATGCAGCAGTGGACACGATCAACAAAAGCTTTCCTTTGTGGGGGCCAAAGAACGCGACCATCCAGAACATCCTTCAGAAGTAGAGAGATAAGAGATTACGATGGTAAACTTCTGGTAAACAGGAGTGCTTCTAAAGATACCGTTCTGGCCAGTTTCCGTCGTATTGCTTCTTTACAGTAGAAGTTGAAAAAGTCTTGCGGCGACCACGTCAGAAAGATCCTTCTGCATCGTTTCGTTTTTCGGGTATCACGTAAAGTTTGTGCACTCTCAATTGTGCGCAGTTGTGGTGTTTAGCGACCGCCTGAATAGTTCCAGTCGAGATATCTCAATCGGACCAGAAAACCCTCCCTGTTTAAGGTGTGTTCGGTATCTTCCGCGAAAATTTTTAAGTGTTAAATTCATTGGCGGCTTGAACAGCTCTAAGGAAAGCTCCATGGCTTGTCAGAATTACTTTTCCTATCGTTTGGTAGATTATGACGTTCATTTATGATAGACATATGGCGCCTCAAAATCGCCAGTTATGATGTTCGATCTTTGCATTCCTCTTTCCATGCCCTCCCCTCTTGCTTTTCTCTCCCT
>JPKZ01000987.1:9748-20848 GCA_000803305.1 Toxocara canis
GGGGGGGGGAGGATGAACGGATGGGAAGTGGTTTTGAAGAAACAATGTGGAACAGTACTAAAAAAACTCAGTTCCTATCCAGGTTCAGACCATGCTTTGCGAACCACTAAAAATCAATAACACCATTCAAAAGCACCTACGATACTCCACAATCGCGCCGTCACACAGACATAAGAGAGCATCAGTTAACAAGAGAGGAAGAGAAACAGGACATCAAAAAAGCGATGCTGCTGCAAATTACGATTCACACTTAATGGGAGCTGTAAGGATGAATTGAATATTTCGCACCTCAACGACACCTATTTGTTTGAGGTGCATTGGAGCTGCAATAATGGCTTCTATGTCTTGACGCAAAAAAACTGCGACGGCATAGGCGTCGTTAGCCTACATAGTCGAAACGAGTGCTAAGTTACAAAACCGATAGCATAAATACAGCTTTCGATGATTGTTGTATTCGGGTTTTTGTTGATAACAACCGGGCGCCACATTATGACACTGCAACCCTTTGCCTAAACCAGAATCCCGTCCACGTAATTGGGGAAGGGCGGACGGATTGGGAGAGGGGGAAAGGACATCTCTTATTTACATGCTCAACTCGCTATAGCAATATGGGTACCCGCATACATTTAACAATCTCCAACTGCCACCCATTAATTGCCCATTAGCACCAGAAAGCAAAAAAAAAACTATACAACGAAAAAAGATAGGAAGTTGGACGAAATGCTGAAATATAAGCATATCAAAATTTTACCAAATAATGAAAGTATTCAGGGAGATAGCATTGATTAACGTGCTCCAACACTTCGTTAGCATCTCTTAATTTGAGCAGACATTCCGGATTGAGACAAGCAATACGCTTCGTCGCACTACGCTCCAATGCATCTTTGATTAGGGCCAATTTTTCGACGCTCGACAATACCGCCCAACTGCTTGCACAACCCTTCAATCACAAAAAGTCTCGAAATTTCAAACCACACACAATGGATGACATTTGAAATACGCGTAAAGGTAGCAGCTAAAAGTAAGAGACAAAAAGAGAATGAAACAGAAAACGCTTGCGATGCGCGAAAATGTGAATGATCCGAGAGAAATGAATAATCCCAGAGCATACGCATAAATAACGTCTGTGGATTCATGTTTTCTTTTTCAATCGGAGTTGGCACAGAAGACTACTGAGGTCACATCATGTGCAACGTCCCCCTTTTTGAGAAATCTCCCTTCAAAATCTCCAAAAATTCTCCTCTAGTCGAGAATTTCCGTCCATGAAAAACACTTATAATCTGCATTCAAGAAAACACGATGTGGAACTGAGGAATCTAAATGTAAAAAAAAAACAGAACAGAATGGAAAAAGAAATTCTTAAAGATCCCTCCTCTTTTAGACCTAAAGCGGGTAAATCTTGGTTTAAACTGCTCCGACAGAATACGGAGTGCTTCTCATGCTCGCTAATTTTATACCAGCTCTCCCAAAAAATCTACCTACTTGCTCAATAATATCGATTGTCCGTTCGAAAAATATATAGCATTTGCTAGGGCATATCGTACTCTCTTCACCATCTCGCCCACCCCAAACTATTATGTAATATTCCTTCAAATTTTGGCTGCTTATTAAAAGACTGGGATGGGCAGTAGCTTAGTGGTAGAGCTTCCGCTTTATACGTGGAAAGATCTGGGTTCGATTCCAGGCTGCTTCCCCAACGAATCGCCAGCAGGCTGACCACCCGGCGCCCCGAAACTGGTCAAAACAATCGTGCCTGAGCACGGTTGTCAGCTGCGTCGATATGGGAATCGATGAAATTACAGCTGCCTTTGCATCCTTTTGCATAACTTCAAGGAGCTACTTTCCGAAGCTAAATGGAGGGATTGTTGCGCAAAAGCTTTTAGCTAATTTAGGCCATTCTTGTTCACCAAACGTCTCAGCTCGCTTATGCAATGAGTTTCTTTAAATACTTACTTAATGCCAACCTGTTATTTTGCGTAAAATTTGCTTCGTACAAAGCTGCCTGATTTTTCGTTTCGTATCGCGTTTAACGAGCGTCGATTGTTACAGGTAATCGTGTTCGCTTCACCATTACGATGATGGACGACTTGAACCTGCGTCGATATGGGAATCGATGAAATTACAGCTGCCTTTGCACCCCTTTGCATGAAAAAACTGATTCAAATCCCTGTTACTGAAATCTCGTTAAGGGCCGAAATCTCCAGCCAACAAAAACCTCACGCGTCAAGGCCTTTACTTTAACAAAAATATTTGTGGCATACGACCTAGACCTAGTCTCTAATCACTGATTAAAAAAAACCTTATATTCCTTGTAGTGTTCATATCGTTTGGGTGGTTCACGTTTCCTATGCGAACGACTTGATGCGGTTGACTTGTCGATCTGTGTCGAACGTGCTTTTGCGACAGCGCATTGCTGTGCATGAGAGATAAGGCTTTGTGTATTCGTAAATTTTCTTAAGCACATCTCATTTGGACATTTCAATTTCTCGCGAGGATGTTGTTCAAATATCGTACGAATTATTGTGTAATAGTCAGGCAATGCCAACAATTCGGTCGATGACTGAAACTTGCAATATATTACATATAGCAGCCTTTTATATAACACTTTAGCTTAGGGTTATAAATGAGAGATTATTCACTTAGGGGCACTCAAATGTCCTAAAGTATATCGCCTTGTCAAGATGAGACCGATGCGCCGAAATAAATGTTTCGTATGGAAATATTCAAGTTACCTTTGAGTTGCTTTCAAAATTCGTTCGTTTGCCGTATAGCGTAATGTTTCCCGTTTGCTTATGTGGTCTTGGATGGGAAACATAAATGTGATAGTTTTTTGCTCGAATCACATTGAACTGTGAAATATAAACAAAGTACGGGCTTCAATGATCTTCATGGATCGACGCCTATGCTTCCCTTCTTTCTCATGAGAAGATCTAAGGTTTCTAAGCGGACAATAACACTGACCAATCATGCATTCTTTACATTGACATGGATGCTTCCACTGGCTAGAATTCATTTACATATATGTTCATGCAAAAAATAAAAAGACGACTTCCTCGAAACAGTACCGTTAACGACATATTAAATAGACTAGCAGAATATCAATTAGGCAATGATTATCAGGCTTACTATCAGAACGGATTATTTTGTAATGCTTACACGGCGATATAAGGAAAATTTGAAAAATGAGAAACGAAACTAACACGACAAGATTTGAAAATTTCGTAAGCTCCCACTGTTTCGTTGTTGTTGGTTTGTAACTGATCGTCGGCTTCTGTGGACATCACGTCGTCCAACTGCATACTCGCCGTGGTTACATCCTAAAAATGATATACCCTATCGACCTCTGGTGCGAAGAGCTTCATAACTCGTTGTTTGATCAGTCAAACAAAAAAATATATATAAAAATGGCATTCAGACACTCGTTTCGCGACTGCCATTAAATATCGCGATCTTATCGATATGCAATGGGCTATCATAAATTGGCGAAAGGATTTCTCCCATATGAGATGCATAGCAAAGGGGTGGAGGAGTACGGCAGGGGAAACAGATGCGAATGAGTGCCGACGATGTGTTCAGATAACAATTGCGTATAAACGAAACATAGAGTTGATCGCTGAGCGCTACATTCGAATTCTTCTACACATTTTTATACGATGAATAAATTTGAAAGCCGGTTTACATACCTGGCCAGCGTCAAGCACTTCCACCTTAGCTACTGCTTGTTTCACATCGGTAGGCGTCGACTGTTGATCATTCCGCTGCAGTCGTTGCCTTTTCGGCCTCCCTGACATTCCGATTATCGTTTCAGGAAGCAGTCAAATAAAAATTTGACGCCTTCAAATCAAATTAAATCCTATTTACTTTCTTCCATGATCACGAAATGAAAGCGATGGCAGATGGGCACATAGGCATACTGCACGAAAACTAGACAACTGCTACAACGCTGTTAGCAACATCCAGGCCAATACAGGAAGATGAATGATAGCGACTTCGAATTAAAAACAGAAGATTTTCTGAATCAAGTGATTTAAAATCTTCTAAATTTAAAAAAACCTTTTAAAAGAGTTTCATGCACTCTTTTAAAATAAAAACAGCGCGCCAACATAAATGTTGCTCTTCTGTTTTACCTTCACGGCATGGCGCATATTAATACACATCATGACTCCATAAGCACACTTATGCACGATGATATGTTAAAGGAATGAGGCTACAGAGAGTAGCTCCAGTGGCTAAGAAAATCTTAGTTCATTATTTGTGCATTAAATGCGGTGAACAAGTACTATACTACTCAAGTGAACAACAGAAACGAATAACTGGCGAAGATCGTTTAGCTGCGCACAACAACAGCTTTTATGCACTGCCATTCGACACCTCCACTTGAACATTACCGCCGACACCCCTTCATCGTCACACCAAAACGCGTCTAACACAAATTCGATAGTCCGTCCACCGATCTGCGATTATTATTCTCGACAATCAATCCCATAGACCACTGCGCTAACGAGAAACTCAAAACTCACAAATGAATATCAGGCCGAACAAATCACTACCGTAATCGAGTAATCGCTTTGGGAGCGCTTAATTAAAAGTGGCGCACTAAAAACCAGGTCAAACTAGGTCATTGCACCAATTTCGATCTATTCGATTCACTGCGGTGTTATAAACGACGATTACGTAGTAGCTACGCGAAGTGTTGAAATGATTCGACTATTGACAACGCTCTCCACAACGTGCATTCTCTGCTCATTTGTGAATCTCGCTTATGGAGGTTTTTTTTCGGATTTTTCATCATGGATTTAAATGATCATAATTAAATAGAATCGATTAGTCACAACTAGACAATTGTTTTAAGTGATTAAGTAACAAATAAAGTATATCTAAGCATTTAATTAAGTGAATAAGTAATCGTATAATTAGACGAACATAAATTTAGAATTGAAAAAATAATAATTAAATGACTGAAAAAAAAAATTTCCAGCGATTCAAATTTTCATTCGTTCATTTTAGCAATTATATAATATCTTTCAATCTGATAAAACGCTAACGCTCTACGCTTATTAACCTAAGCGAAATTTTCGATTCAGAATAAACGCTGTTGAATTTCTTTGTAATGATTAATCACATTAAATTCAGCATCGATATTGGCCAATAGATTTGCGTTAGTCGTTCAATCTGTGTTTAACGTCTGCGTTTTTCTGATCACTTTTTTATCTGAGATCTTTATCGATAAAGAGACGCATTTGAAAGCGATATTGGTTATATGGATGTATTTGTAGAGCAGTTGACTCGAATAGAGTCTCTTTTTGATGGACGATAATGCTAGGTGTTACTTGAAAATTGGGGGAAACCAATTGTTGGGCAACTGCATTCGACTGAACCATAAAGCGATTGTGTACCTACCAATAGGGCAACTCTGAATCGATACGTAGCAAAATCTTTACGGAAAATTAGTTGTTATGTAGTGGACGTTTTTGGTATTTAGAGTAACCGAGATGAGAAATGTCGATGCTATATAGTGAAAATTTAGACCAAATCTGGGTCATACGCTTCAAAAAACTTGGGAGTCGTAATTGTTTCATATGTTTATACGCCTTAAGAAAACTTTCATATGAATGCTCACAGTTTTGAAAGCCGTATTATAGAGTTCAAAGCGCTACCTCTAATCGTGCGTTCGTGACGAGAAACGATCGTTTTCGAGACGTTTTAACGTTGTCTAGATTTATAACACTGCACTTTTTTTCATCGACTTATCCAATAACGCTTATACTGGGTCGATGAAACGTATTCTGAATTTTCTAAACAAATGATATCTTAAGCGTTGATATTGGGAGTTCATATGCGTCGAAAACCTTCGTACTAGTAATCGTAAAACTTCGAACTCTTAATTGTAAAAATCCGGACTTTTAACTTTAAAACTCCGGACTCTCAATTGTAAAACTCCGAGCTTTTAATTGTTATACTCCGGTTTCTTAATTGCAAAACTCCGAATTCTTAATTGTAAAACTCCGAACTCTTAATCGTAAAACTTCGAACTCTTAATTGTAAAAATCCGGACTTTTAACTGTAAAACTCCGGACTCTTAATTGTAAAACTCCGAGCTTTTAATTGTTATACTCCGGATTCTTAATTGTAAAACTCCGAATTCTTAATTGTAAAACTCCGAACTCTTAATCGTAAAACTGCGAACTCTTATTTTTAAAACTCGGATTCTTAATTGCAAAACTCCGCACCTTAATTGTAGAACTCCGAACTCTTAACTGTAAAACTCTGAACTCTTAATTGTAAAACTCCGAACTCTTAATTGCAAAATTCCGAACCTTAATTGTAAAACTCCGAACTCTTAGTTGTAAAAATCCGGACTTTTAACTGTAAAACTCCGGACTCTCAATTGTAAAACTCGAGCTCTTAATTGTTATACTCCGGATTCTTAATTGTAAAACTCTGAGTTTTTAATTGTGCATTAGCCAAAAAAGCATCGGTTCTATGCTATCCTGTTTATAAGTTATGTGATTCGTATTTAAGACATACTACTTATACTTATCACCATAGATAGTGCTCTATATTATCAGAAGCTCGTTAACACTACGATCACACCAAATCATTGATTCCTAATGTCACTATTAGCACCCAAAAAACGCTTGATCATACTGACTATAACGAAATGAAAACAGCTTTTAGTGACATATTTTGGTGGCATACCGGTTCCGGGTCGAACTGTACCTTCGATACGCTTCTTCGAACTCTATGTCTCGTCGTGTCTACCCAATACAAGAAGATCTATTGCACTACAACAAATCGCTAATGTATGCGCGCATTTTTATATCTATTTTACTTATCGACTGAAGTTATCGTTCTACGAAACGGCTAGCGTACTCTCTTGTAGCTCTCTCTAACTGTGATCATTTGGGTTATCGACCACGAGTTCTTTTTTTCTCTTCAATCAACTGTAAAGGTCGATCGAATTAATAGCTATATGAACGGTTGTTGTTTAGCAACTTAATAACAATTGCTGGCACTC
Source organism: Toxocara canis (assembly GCA_000803305.1). Taxonomy (NCBI): domain Eukaryota; kingdom Metazoa; phylum Nematoda; class Chromadorea; order Rhabditida; family Toxocaridae; genus Toxocara; species Toxocara canis. Next base: position 16,767 of record JPKZ01000987.1, read on the forward strand.
CGAAAAGCTTTTAAGCAAAGTGGAACAAGACGAAATATAATATTACAGAATAAATGAAAAGAAAATAAAACAAATAGATTAGATTTGTTTCGAAAAGAAAATGAATTCAACGGAGTTTTCCTTTTTCATTTTTTAAAAAAAACTTTTCATTTCCCTCTTTTTTTTCTGTTTCTTAAAAAAATGTGTATTAAGGCGTTGAAACAAACTTTTTATTCCTGTTTTTATTACATATTTAATAAAGTGATTTTCAGATGCTCGAAAATTTTGATGCCGAAGATTTTGCGAACAAAATATACAATTCGCTTTATTTTGCTGTTGGTGATATTGATATTAAAAAAGCGATGGGTCGATGGTTTACGGTAAGAAATAATTCCCGCGGAATGACACTGAAAAAGTTGCTCGATAGAAGCCCTAGTCATGTTTCTTTAAAGCGGAATGTTTAAGCGAAGTGGCATTGTTAAGATTGCATTTTCGGGATTATCGTAGATGGTAGTGGGATTGATGAGAGGTTGAGGAAGAACGGAAACAAAGTGCTACATCGTGCTAATAGAGCACTGCAGTTAAACACCTTTACTAATACAGCACTGCAGCTGAGCACCTTATACTAATATAGCACTGCAGTTAAAGTCCTTCTTCTCCTAATTGCGTGGGATTATATAAGACGCAAAAGTCGAAAGCGAAGATGTCGCGGGACTGAGCGAAACAGATTGTCATTTTCTCGCCATTCGACTAGGGGGATTATGCGTTTTTGGCACAACTAGAAACGAGAATACTTAGAAAACAGTTGGGAAAGAAAGTGAAACCTATCTTTATCGAGTTGCTTGTTTGTCGCCCTCTGCGTAGCTTTCTTCCTAATATTCGGCCGACGACCTAACTTCAGCATATCACAAAAAGTTCTTCCCCAAAAACTGGCAATAACGAGTTGTTTTAAATTGCTATTGTATTTTGCTTATTTATTCTAATCTTTATATTACACTCTTTTAATGACATTTCAACTTATCTTAAAAGGATCAAGTCTCTATGCCTTATATTATTTTACTTTTTCCCGTCATTATTATGTTTCGTTCTTTTCAATGATTTTATTCTATATTCTTCTCCAGTTCGGTTTTGATTCCTTTCATACATTCTATTTAAAACATATCATTACTACTTTATCAGACGAAAATTTTAGGTCGTTGATTCGCCAGCTATTCATTCGGAGCGATGTACTGTTACCTATTGTACGTTTGTTTTTTTTTTTTAAATTTTTTGTTATAAGAGTCCGTTAGGAAATCTCATAAAATTCTTTCAATGATCACCGTCTTAAAGTACAATAGTTAGGCAATGAGCGACCAAAAAACAACCCATTTATACAAGTATTGTTAAACAATGCAACGCTAATCAAAGCAATGCATAAACATCAAAGTTTTACTTTTCTGTTTACGGTAATTTGCTAGAAGAATATATACGTATGCTCTCAATGCTTAGAGATGAATTTTGCTAAAATTTGATAGCAAATTCAGGATGACAGATTTGAATTGACTGTTCAGAATTGTTTCAACTATCGCCTTCTGAATTATACGATTCAATCAGCTTCATCATTTCCGCTTATATTCATGGTTTCTTTTTTGTTTTTGGCAAAACAGATTTGTCGATTCGAAATGCGTATTTGTAAACAAAGCATGATAGGTTAAGTCAGTTACATAATCTAGTACCTTGAATAAATCTCCCACGGTTGCGAAATATGCGTTTTCCTAGGACGTTAGAGGAGGGATGGAACAAAGAGTGTCTTATTTGAAGTAGGGACTCTTTCAAAGCAATGAACCCCAATAACAATTATGAATAAAGACTGAGGATAAGTTTAGTTGAATTGCTGGACAGTAATGCCTATACTGCAACGTTCTCGATCAAACAGTACTCTCGAAACAGCGAAGGAATATCGATTGCCGAGGGATACGGTACAAAAGTTGGAACTGATCCTGGAGGAATTCTATTTCTTACTGGGCATCCTTCCGATCCTTGCCCTTGTAAGTTTCACTGTCATTTTTAAAAACGTTAAAGCCAAATGACACCAAAATGAAGCTACGGCTTGTTCCGTGCTCGGCTATACGCGTTTTTTCAAGTTTTGAAATTTTGTGGCGCAAATGTCAGTGGTCATTTGAGCCGTCCGTTATTTATTCGATGCTAGTGAACTCAGTGAGGTATCTCCGGCTACTTTAGATCAAACCCTTCTTGGAGCGCAAATATTGAAGATTACTAATCTAAATCTTCAAATTCAGTCTCCTTTCCACAACAGTATACCATCGCCTCCCCTAGAGTTAACCTTCGAGTCTGCGTTTTTGGACATTTCACTTCATATAATTTCTGAATAAATTTGGTTTATATTTTTCTTGAATCTATTATTTAAGAGACGTTACTTGATATCACTAAATCGGTCCTTCTCCGTTCCACTTCGCAAGCCGTCTTATACACTCACTTTCCACTTGTCTCATCCCCTTAGTTAAATGCAGCAATCGCTGTGGTGTGAATTCGAGATTTTGAATTATTTTAGCATTCTGCATTGTGCATACTCACGTATAAAAGTGACGACACTAGTTCTTGGTCGCGATGAGAACCCGCCACCTCCTTTTGTTCAAAATCGGTAAGGGCTCATCTGCCCCTTCTAGGCTTGACCACATATCGTATAAAGCATAAGAGAAAAAGAAACTACTTCAGTTTGAATTAATCAAAAACAATTTTTTGTCTAATTTTGTCTAATTTTGTCTAATTTTTGTCTAATTGACAAATCAAAAAGAAACTACATTAATAAGTCACCATTTCAGTTTGATGTCTACAATCTAAAATTATAGTTGCACGCAAAAGAATTTTTCATTTTTTACAATCCAACGTCACACGTCAAATTATGCTAAGCGAATTGAAGACGCATTTGCTTGTCTTTATTAGTATTAATTCTCCTCTGATCCACTGCTATTCCTCGACTTATTCTCTGTTCGCCATATCCTGTGCCATGTATCCGATGGTATCGCTGGACCGCATCTGGTATAGAATATGCGTTATTTAAATGAAGTTTGCTATACATATCATTGCAATGCGTCTGGAATGCCTACTTTAAAAGTTTTTGTTTTTTCAGATTCACTTATACGTAGCGGTCCGATCAATGAAGATGGTTTATACGATTATTTAATCCTCTCCCAACCACTCAAATACCCAACGATGGTATTGGCGAGAGATCCGATCAGTTTCGATCGGAACAATAAAAAGGAGGTATTGATATTGTTTTCGTTGTTTGATCGTCTTAATTATTCGAAGAATGCTAGCTAATGCAAGAAAATTATGCAAATGTGTAACTCAAGCTCATTTCTAGTGAATTAGGATAATTTCGCACCTAGATCAAAAGTTTGCATATAGTCATAACCAAACAATAGCGCGCATTTAGTATACGAATGTTTGAATATATTTTCAGTGTAATGCATAACTTCGATGAGAATTTATTTTAAATATTACCTATTCGTATTCGTATTGTAAAGGCTTTCAACATAAAAGTAAATTGTTTTCTTATTGAAGCAATTACTGTTTAATGTTGACAAAGTTGTCTGAACGTAGTAGATATGACGAAAGAAAAGCATGTCCGTCTCATTACACAAATAGTTAGTCTTGGTTAACTAATGGTCGATACTGGAATTTGGATAGTTAATGATTTTTTTTAAAAAAAAATTTGGCTCTTACAACGTTCAATTACACGCTTACACGCTATGTTAAAGATTCTTTTGTGTTAAGCATACGTGAACAGTCATTTAAGAAATGAACTTCATTTTGCACAAAATGAAATATTCTTTACCGACAACCGAAATTCATGTGTTAAATTATGCAGAGCAACTTGCGTTGCCTTCACTCACTGTAGCAATGGCTGCATTTTGATACGGCTTATTTGTATTCATCTTGCTCCAGCATACAATTTCTTTTAACTACTAACATCATCGCTGTGACTACTAACTGCCTTATCAAATGCTCCTCGCTTGAGCATAAACACTACTTATACAGTTTTCTTCATAACATCGGGATGTTTGTCTATACAAGTACAATACCTTACAACATTCCTACCC
>JPKZ01000987.1:33753-63488 GCA_000803305.1 Toxocara canis
GAGAAATTAGAGGAAGGGGGGGGGGGGGGGGAGGAGAAGAGGTTAGATAGGGGGAGTGGAACTGCCTTATCGCAGAAATATACTAGCTTTGCCTCTCTCTGTTTTAATGTTGTCATCAGTAGATCGCCGAACTAAATCTGATGATCCGAAGACGTTAGAGGTATGCACATCGATGAGATTTGGGCAACGAAAATAGGGGGAGATTCGGCAGAAATTTTGACTGAAGTTCTCAGCGCGTAAATCTCATCGACGTTCGTATCCTTATCCTTCAATGATCATGCGATTTGTTTCGATATTCTCCTGATGACACATTAGCATACGTATTTCGAAGTGCATTCATGCATTAGTAATGATCGCATTAGACAGAAGCCAATTGTGCTGTAAGGTTTCCGTTGGAAAGAAGAAGTTTTATTTAGAATTTTATAATAGTTTTTAAGCGATAGCGATAGATGCATTTCTGCACACTCTTCAAGAGGCATCTTTCCTGGATTAATTGAAAGTCATGAATGTGCTAGCGCTGTTTTAGTGCAATCTCCCTTTCCAGATGCATTCGATCCTCCGTTCTGAAGGGAAGGGAAGCTAATGTTATTTCATTATATGTTTTGATGCATGAGTGCACCATCATAGTGCAGATGTATTCCACACAGCGTTTGAAAGTCTTCCAGGGTAAACGATGGTGTGAGAAGTGCGTCGCTTATTTGGAACAGAAAGCCGCCGAGATCGACTGCGATCAAAGGTGAAACGTTTTGTAATTATTCGCAGGAAATTTTGAGCACTTTTCATGGACTCTTTTTGATCACATCTTCTGTGTTCTTGTTGACAGCGGTTTTATGACTTCATTGTTGGAACGGAAAGAAGTGAAGGTTACATCTTCTATTGCTTAGTTTCATCATCAAAAGTATCAAGAAAGCCAACGAGGAAAAATGCGACAGTTGGGTACATGCGCACTCATTCCACACTGTTAGTGTGCCTGCGCATATCAACCGAAGGAGCCTGATTTCTCGTGCTTGTCTGAGAACTGTCCATCGTTCGCAGCAGTGACCAGCACACATACACAAATGAATAGAAACTTTAAGAGCTGTTCGCATGGGACGTGATTCGGCGTGTCGTCGAGCACGTGTGCGGCAGGTTTTGTCACAGATATGCGATAAACTCGGTATGGTACAGTTAGCACGATGCCATCATGGCGCGGTCATGAGAACTGTCCATCGTTCGCAGCAGTGACCAGCACACATACACAAATGAATAGAAACTTTAAGAGCTGTTCGCATGGGACGTGATTCGGCGTGTCGTCGAGCACGTGTGCGGCAGGTTTTGTCACAGATATGCGATAAACTCGGTATGGTACAGTTAGCACGATGCCATCATGGCGCGGTCATGGCATATGCAAGGTGTGCATTTTCTACTGACTTTATTTTTCCCAAAAAATTTTCAAACGCCAAAAATATTCCCCTTATCAGATTTTATTTTAAAAAATCAGATTTAAAAAAAGTAAAAAACATTTAAAATGATTCCCTAATTAAATCTCTGTGCAGATATTTTTGTTTGTATCTTGGCCTCGGTTGCCCGTAGGGAAAATCGTTTTGTACAAGTGTCTAGCTGGCGTCGTTTTCTTCATTTACGCCCCCAATGGTGGGCTTAAAAATGTTCGATTGACCGACCACCTCTCCCACCGCCCATCAGTTAAGAGGAGATATTCGCAACTCGCATCTGCATTTCGGGCGAAGGTCGTAACATGAAAAAACATGTTGTAGAAGACTGAAAAAGCAGTCCGGAAAACAAAGAAAAAGGGAGGGAAAGAAAAAGAAAAAAATGAAAGAAAATAAAGTTGCAAAGTCGACACTGTAGAAAGCGGCGATAGCAGTCAAGTCTCTGAGTTGGAAGTGATAAGTTAATTTATGGCAACATGCGATCTGAATTCCAGTCTATTTATTGTATACAGAAGTAAGATAGCAAATAATACCTACTGAATCTTTTTATTTTAATGATCAAGAATGGAGATATTGATGGGTGAAGGAAGTGAGTGGATGACGTTTCGATTTTAATCGTGTATCTCGATATCGGGCGGAAATAGTTGATCATATCTTTTCAGTTTTTTTTTCGAAATTGGGCGTCTTATGAGCAGTGGGTTTATTTTTTGTTTTTTAATTTTAGCACACTAGCCAGTCCAAAATGTCGTTTGTGCACGAAATAAATCAGGCCTAAGAGAGTCACATGAGTGGATACCGAGAGGAAAGAACCAGCTACAAGTTCCACTGTTGACAGCCCATACTAATAGAGGAGGGAAATTTTGCAAGTTTAACTTCGGGCTGCAGCTTAAATGAATCTTTTAAACGACTGAATAATCTTTCTAAGATAATTTGTCGACTGCAGCTAAATTTAACTAAAAAATCTTTAGACGATTCAGACGACTCGGTTGAATATTGGTTGATATTTGTTACTTTTCAGTCGGACAGCCGATTTTGATCTGCAGTATCGTTGTTTACTTGCCAAACTTGACTTCACGGGTGAGCAGCGCTTAAAAACGGCGATTGAATTGGTGCACGTAGCGTCGAACTTAAGCTCTCGTGAACTACTCGAGGCGCAACTCATTCTTGCGCAGGTTTCATTTTCATTCCAGTTGGCCATGTCTTTCCCATCTCTCTAAGTGATGTTTTTCCGCGCTCCTGTTTTAACGGGGAGCGGTTCCAGTTTGGTCCTAAGTAATCACAGCATTGCGTTGCAAGCCAAATTAATTCTAAATTATCTTTTCGAACTTTGAAGCAAGAATCGGCTTGCACGCGGGTCAAGTGCTGTTTCTAGAATCGAGTGGTGGTGGAGGGGGAGGGTCCCATACATGGCGAGTGATCGTAAATTTTTACTGCTTTTTTAATATTTCATCTTTTCGCTATCATAAAATTTTCGCCTATATTTTTCAAAGCTGCTTCCGCTGCGCAAAACAAAAATGTTGACATTTTGCAACTCTTTGCAGCCTCAGCGCTTTTCTTTCACGGAAGCCAGCTGATCCCATGAAGTCACATATGGTTTTTGGTAAACTTAATGGTAAATGCCGTCGTTCCATATATTTTTCGGCCTTCAGTTGCTTTCAGTTGCATGTGCCAAATAACTGGGTATTACAATTCATGAATCAAAGGTGATAGAATAATATGAAAGCATTTGGACGCTCACCGGACAACGCATCGATGAGTTTATAGCGAATGGAAAGCCTGAAGAAAATTTCTCACGAGGCAGTTGCATTTACCTATTAGAAATATCTAAACGAAGGAGTTCCTCATAGAGGAAAGTTTTCGACATTCGTGTAGTGCATATAACCAGATTATTTGAAGATGTGGAAATGTGTTTGTGATGTCGCATTTTTCAATTCGCGATTCAAACCGGAAGTATTCGAGGTCGGGCTTGCGAAGCAAGTGGAAGTTTTTTTGCGGAGACGTGCAGAGAAGGTAGAAAAAAAATGATAAGGCAGGCCAACAAAAATTGCGTAATGGCAAGCAGAATGAGCCAAAAAAATTTGTTTCAAAATCAAGATGATCAATGCGAGCCAAGAAATTTTAAGCGAGGAAAAGCGAAGTAAGCCGAGAAATTGCAAGCGATAATGAGAAAAAGAAATGAAGAATTTTCGAAATAAGGTAAACCAAGAGAGTTGCTAATCGATTACAGCAATTCATACGAGCCGAAAATTTCTGATATTGTGAACTAACTCAGCTTGACTAATCAAAGATTAGTCCTCAACCTAATAATAGCTTAGTTTTTTTCCGTAGTAGATGAATGAGGCAAATGGCTGAATAGGTAAGCGACTGTTTAGGTGGTACAGCTATTTGGTTCAATCTTATTTCCTGAGGTTTTTTTTGCATAGCGCAGCAGCTTAACAAAGGCTCGAGAACTTTGTGACTGGCTGATGCTTACTTCAGGAAAAGGCGAGAGTGAAGGATTTTGAAGGAGCAAAATGGGATCTTATCTCGATGCTCTCGAGTAAAGGTTTCACGAAGTTGGAAGCCGATGAACAGAAATCATTTCATCAACTTCTTATTCTGGGTATGTATTAAATGTTAGTTACGTTGTTCCCTTGAATCCAATACAATTTATTCATATGAAATTAGGAACTTAGCTGTTATTATGGATTGATGATAATATGCTTTATTAACACTTAGACTGAATAAGTCTGAACTAAACTGCAGATTTTGACAATCCCTTGACAGAACAGTTTGTTTTCATTTTGGTGTGCGCATTCAGTCTCTGACAACAAGGAATGAGAAGGAAAGGGAAGGGAAGGGAAGGCGAGAGGGGGAGGGGGAAGAGTGTAGCGAAGCTTAATATGAACTTTAGAAAAGGTCCGTCCTCGACAGAGACCACCTCCTTCAATCCTGAATTTCAAGAATCTTTTACACTTGCTAGGTGTTACTGCTTCATGGATTGCTGAATCTGGTCTGGTAAAGAACTCTTTGTTATTTCGTTCTGGGGAATCGACATTAATATATTCTTAACCTCGATAAAACGCCATATGGAATGACACTCATGAAATTGAGGCTTCTCCAAGAACTTTTGGGGTATATTGAGCCTTTTTTAAGCATTTCTCCGACTTACTAGGAAAGACGATACTGTCTTAAAAATGTTTTCCACTGTACTAATTTTCGTTTTCAGTTTATAAAACAATCGAGCGGTTAAAAGAGGTAAAAGAACTTGACGAACATCAGCAGTCCAGAGTGTATGAAAAAATCGCTGACGAATTTTACGAGGTTAGTCTTTTGAATTTCGAGTAAGTTGACAAAAGCCGACGGCAGTTATTTTTAGGCTTCGGTCATTTTGAAGGCGAATACAACCGGATTACATCTTGATCGGATAAAAAAAGAAGGAAGATCCGCATTGTTAAAGCCCAAAAAGTGTTACTTAGTTGCGATCGGTATAAATTTGTTAAATCGTCATTCTTTTTCGATCGTAATGCGACTTTTATGCATTGATTTTTGTCAAAATTAATGAAAATTTGAGGCTTTAACAGGTGTTTTTTTTGCGAACGAAAGTTCTGCGCAGTGTTAATTTTAACTCAGATTTCGTCTTCCTTCCGTAAAATCATAATTTCTCGATAGTCATACACATATTCTCGTTTAAAACTGATGAAGAAGATGGAAGGATTTTTTTTGTCCCGAAAAGATGTGAACAAGAGGACGGGTGACACCGACAATAAAAGCGCAAAACAAAAATGCTAGAGGTGCAGACATTAAAGGGATGACATCTGCAGTTTTGGAGTTTTTGTTGACACATGCACCTCTTCCCGTCCGTTTCGCTGATACACCAAACTTTAAGCTTATCGCGATTTTTTTTTTTGGACTCCAATTCATAGCACGGATAAATCTTGAATTCACGTAAATACTCAAGCGTGATGTTCGGTGAGCGGCACAAGCTGTGCAGAGAAATTGCTCAAAAAGTGCAGCCAAAGTGCTTTATCCACTTAATTATAAGACTATCAGTTCCACTCCCTTCATTCGTTGCCCGCACCACAGTTAAGTTGGCCATTCTCAACAAGAAATTAATTTCTCTCCGTAATTATAGGTTGAGCTGCGAGAAGTATCGCTGAATTTCTATAAATTAATGCTGGATCATGCGAAAAGTGTACGAGAACGAGTGGCCGCATCAGTATCAGTGGCAATTACCGCAAAAGAGCTCTCTCGATATGAAGAAGCTTATGAATATTTCGTTAGAGTTGAAATGCTAGAATCGGAGTTGAATATAAGCGATCTTAAGGTAAAGTTTTGTTGAGTCATTGGCAATTATATGAAAAACCTTTTGGCTGTGTAATAGGCAATTACCAACTCTAATTATTAATAGAGCGGCTAAATGATGTTAGATATTGTTTTACGACTTCCTTTAATTAAATAAATTCTTTGATGTCTGAACAAGTGAAAGTTGTCGAATGTTATTTGCTCGACTGTCTTTAAAATGGGCTAGTAGAGCTTCTGCGAAGAAAGCGAAGACTTGCCGATTCGATTCTAGCTTACAAGCATGCGTTTCATTCTTCAGTATAACGTGATGCTGCAGTTTCTATCTTAATTTACCGCTGCTGTACGAACTGAGCTTTCTTGAATCCACTCTGCGATCTTTTGATCATTGTCCACACACCGTTTCTATCTGTATGAATGAGCTTTATTTTGCTTTTTTTTTTTCAAAATTTTTTTGCTAAATACACACCGATCCGATATGGATTAGATAGACAGCCGAGTTCGTGGCGAACCTGAAACAAGCAGTCATGTTTTGCGAACTTGATAGTATCGCTGTTGGAGAAAGCCTAACCCTTATCGTTTTGAGCAACCGTTCCAAAGCTCAGAGCAATAATATTAGCATTAATAGTTATATCTATAAGTAATACGAATGAATTTGTAGAATGTTAGCTAGCGTTTTACTAACCAGCGTATAATATAAATTATCCAGTTGGTAGCATTAACGGTGGAAAAGTTAAATGAAAGTGTCCGACCTGCTTGTGATTGGCTTTCGTTGCTTAGTTAAATTCCTTTAGTAAAAAATTTACTTCGTTTCTATTTGCGGTGAAAATTTTCAGCGTGCAGAAACAGCGATATGCATTGCATGTACTGCATGTAATGTGCGAACGCTTCCAAATTCACGGATACTGGACTTGTTCGCGAGGGCTGAATCATGTGCTGTAACCAATGCACAAAAGGTTTTGATCGGCTTTTTTTTTTCACTTATCATTATCTTCGAGGAGTTTTCTTTGTTTACTGATCATTAATTTGTTAATTAACATTGATTAATTCAGAAGCCAATGACGGAAGATGAAAAGATAGGTGCGTGGCTAGCTTTTCGTTTTTTTTTTTCTGGCAGTTCTTGGGTGCATATACTTTTTCAGGTTGTTTATCGAACAGCTTCCTTTGTGGATTATGAGCTCACTAAAGAGGAAACAGTTTGTAAAATGTATAAGTATTTGCCTTTAAGTTTTTAATAGGCTTTAAGGCTAGTTATTTGTACAGCTAAATGATCACCGAAACCATACCTAGGCAAATTACCTCTCCCGATCGATTCCTTTCCTCTCGATTTCTTTGGAAATTTTTTACCGCGATTCTTCAGAATTTCGCTTTTTTGTAGCCCCTGCTTTTATAATTAACATGGAGTGTTTTTTCGCACACGCGTCTTCCCATCCTTCAATTTTACATTTATTCCGGGACTCGGTTTCGCTATCTTCTCCCTCCATATGAAGGGTGGGGGAAGGGAGGGGGGGGACGGGGAGCGAAGGTTTCCTGTTATGGCCGAATTTTATTTTTTAGTGCGATCTCTACGAAGCAATGCTTGAATTTCTGCGCAAGTCGAATGCCGAAGAAAGTTTAATAAAGAGCACAGAAGATAAAATGGCAAAGACGAAAAGCGCTGCTGACGAAGAACGTGAAATAGGGGATGGCACAATAGAAGATGACTTTGATAGTGATGCCCGCAGCTCGTTCGCAGATCGTTGGGATGAGATGACCGATATGGAAATCATTCAGCGATGCACGGGTATTTCTAATTCGTTTTTCATTCCACGATTTTTTAAAACGTTCTTCATTGTGGTAACAATTCGCAGCATGGTTTTTACCGGATTCAGCGAATTTTCGATTGTGCCAACTGTTCATCGTAATGGAGTTAAATGTGTTGCCGTGCTATCGTTGCGGACAGTAGCGTAACTCATTGTTTATATCATCGTTCAACTCTTCAAGTTATATAATAGCAGTGTTCTGTAGGAAGAATGGATTGTTTTAGTGCTATCTATATATTTTAGTGGAATCAAGTCGACGAAGTGTTGAAGAAAGAATAAATCGAGAAAAAGATAAGCGAATAAATTCGTATGGAGAAACGCGATTGCATGAAGCGGCACGAGGCGATGACATAGTCTATTTGAAAGCGCTTGTTGCGGCGGTTTGTTCCTTTTTCGTTTCTCTCAATTTTTTAATGACTTTAGTTTTCATTTTCGAGGAAGAAACGAATATTTTCCGACGTTTTTACAGATAGGCGATTTGCTATCTTTTTCATTGATTTTTTAAATTTTTTGTTAATTACTAGTCATTAATGGCATTTATTGATTCATTTATTTACCAATAATTGGCTGTCTTATCCACAGCAATTTTTTTTTTTCAAGGGATATAACGTGAATGCGCGAGATGAAGGAGGATGGACACCTCTACATGAGGCGATTGGTGCGCAAAAACTTGAAAATTTGCGACTACTACTACAGGCTGGCGCCAAAACCGATATTCGCTCACGCGAAGGAAATATCTCGGCCGAAGGACAACGTACAGTAAGTGCTTGATTGTTTTATTCTACTTTTGAATGTTTTATATCCTTATTCGGGACAAATGTGTCATCATTGAAGGGGGGGAGGGAGTTGAGGGGAGGGAGATTGATGAACAATTTTGAAATAATCTGCGAGAAGACAGTTAACAAGATTTCGATTAACGCTGTCATAGGATGATCTTGCTTAGTGACAACTGGTTGACACGTGACTTTCCTTCTCTTCTTGTTTTGAGAAATTTAATTCCTAATTGCCAGTTGTCTTCTTGCCGAATTTATGCTGTCGATTGTATTTCGTTCTATATAAGTGTGAGACAGTGTGCTGTACTGTTCATGTACCAGGTACAGCACAGTACAAATACCCATTTGAAACACATTAAGAGTGCTATGACATTGTAACATCGACCTTTGAGCATATTAGATTGGAAAAAAATGGTTTGAAAAGAAAGAACAATTTCCTGTTTATTCCCTGCAAATAATTGCTTTTATTTATTTATTTATTTATTTTTGTTAAGGAACGAAAGTTGTTTTTTAGGTCTATCAGCTAGAACGATGTATGAGCACTGCTGATATTTTAGTAACTTATAGCTGAATGAGCCCCTCGCTTCCATCTGCACTTAAGTTTTTATGCTCAAATATTGATTTTTTCGCTTTTATCTACTAATCTATAACTAGCGAGCCATAAACGTGATCAGTGAATAACAAATGGGAGTGTATATTTCATGCCAGTAATCTGATGATATTTTTGGCAGTTTGATCTTCCACTATTATTTATCAATTGAACGTAACTTACACTTCGCTGAAGTAATGGACGAATTGGTGATTTGAAGGATAGTGGTGGATTGACTCCATTGATGGAGGCTTGTGATCGTGGGTCGACGGCAATGATCGATACGCTTCTAGAATTCGGCGCAAATGTCTCGCTTAAGAATCCTGATAGTTGGACGGCGGTGGATTTTCTACGTAATGCGATCACAGCAGGAATGGTAGAAGAAGAAGACATGTCTGAAGCCGAGAGACTTATTCATCTAATGGAAGATAAATTGAGAAAAGGTTTGCAATCTTTTTTGTCGTTTTGAGAGGAGGGGAAAAATTTCACTTGAATTTTCAATGGGTTCACCTCGCGATTTTCAGAATTCTGGCTATGTTTTACAGCTTTTACGCATTATGGAAAGGTGAAGTAGGCTCATTCCCACGTCTGCATTACATTTCTCGAGATTAGGTCAGCTCCCCCTCCCCCTCCCTCCACTCTCTCCCCCATCCCTCTCTCCCCTTTGACTCACCTTCATGTCTGCTTAATGTGTCTGAACATTTACGCATACTTAAGTTTGAACATGTAATGGGAGATGGCATCAAGGCCTAGATTACTTTGCTGCTGAAAACGGATTGACGACTACTGCGTCTGCATTATTGAGAGAGAGAGAGAATCTTTATTTACAATAAAGAAAGCATGTAACAACGCCTCCAGAAAAAAAGTATACACGAAAGCTATAATATATTCATAAGTATAAACACTGCAATTAACCATGCGTTTAAATACCCATAGACATTGATGAGAGTAAGAAGAACAAGAGATCATAAGCAGTGGACATGTAGGAATGCTTAATAATAGTCGATAATGAATTACAGCCGGCAAGCAGCAGGTATTGTCGTTAGATCACACTGCTCCAAGCGTCGCTTAAAACAAGACAAATTACCAGCCATAACGACATCACATGGCAAGGAGTTCCAGATAGGTACAACACGAAAAGCGAAAGAGTTAAGCACATCAGTTCGACTCGTTGTCTTCCTTTCGATTTGCAGAGGGTGAAACCTCGAGCGTGATGCAAACTTTGTAAAAGAAAAAATGCTCTTGAACGGAATTCCCGAAAAACCTTTAACAATCTTAAAACATAAATGTAGGTCGAATTGAGTTCTTCGATACCATAGAGATTTCAAATCAAAAATGCTAAGTCGCTGCTCATAATTGGGTTGGAACGGTCCACGAAAAGCTTTAAGACTAATGGGCCGGTAGTTGGAAACACCGTTTAGGGGGGGCTTTTTCGGTAACGGTATTACTATCGCAGTTTTCCAAGCATTGAACGATGCCGAGTGCAATACTATGTTTGAATAGAATACATAAGGGTTAACAAAGGCCTGTCGCAGTTTTCTTGATAAATCGCGAAGGTATACCCTCTGGTGTTAGCGATACCTTATCATTAAGCTCAGAAATAGCCTCTCTGACTATGTCTGAATCTATGCTGATGGCACCCAGATGATGCTGCATATTCACGTGGAAGGACGGAAGAATGCCGTTATCTGTTTTAAAAACCTGCTCGAAGAATGAGGCGAATTGTTCCGACTTTGCATAATCATCAGAGAGGTGATGACCGTCGTCAGTAGTGATGGATCCAATGCAGTAATGTGACCTGATTTTGTTGTTCATGTATTTAAAGAACGCATCACGGTTTTTAGAAAAAATAAGGCGTTTTTCACGATTCCTCGCCCACTTTTTGCATGCCTTGCGGTAATCTTTGGAGCATTTTCGAAATGCGGTCATTTTATGCGCTTTTCGCCTATCCTTCCACAGGAAATATCGCTTCGAAGCTATTCGCTGAAGATAAGAAGGCATTCGGGCAGTAAGCGCCTTATTTTTCCGCAGAGGGACAAATCTATCAATAACACGATTCAACAAGTCTAAAAATACAGCATATTGTGTCACCAGTGATCCTCGGTTTATGATGCGGCTTTATAAATATATATAAATTCAGCCTCTGATTCGGTCATGTGAGGAGGTTCTCTTGCGGCTATTGTGAAAAACTTGATGACGCATCCGCCATCACTAACCTAAGCCACCACCGTGCAGTCTGAGATTTTAGTGTGTAGAGGTCCCTAACCCCGACAGATAGGGGAGAGGAGCTAACCCGAACGGAATGTATAGTGGCAGGTAGGCGTTGCCTGGATTACTGAAGCTACTTTCATATTGGAAATATATGTTGCTGTCCTTTTACCAATGTCATTTCACTCATTCAAACAAATATTTAATGAAAGCAACCAGCAAGGAACAGAGGAAAGAGAAGGCAATGAGAGAAACGAGCTCATTTTACTGCAGAAAAAATGCACGCGCCGAGACAGCTTAAAACCACTATCAACGTTCCGGACAGTCCGCACCACTTCCACTGCATCCCATCTTCCGCCACATCCCTTTCAACTTGCACAGTAAATTTACTTTACTAATAACTCGTTATCTATTGGCTAGGTGGTATACGCCTAATGTTGGAGTGATTTGTGATCCCCTTACCGAGGTATACTTTAAAAAAAATATCACAGTAATTCCCAAGTTTCGTGTCGTTTTCTTGCAAGAGCAGTTTCAGCAAATATTCGAGTCAGTAATGTTCCTCCTCCGAAGAAAATAGCCGAAAAGAGTGAACAAAAATCAAGGTCGTTGGAAAGGAGACCTCATTCGTCCAGAAATGAGCAGCTTTCTCCAGAGGAATGCAATTTGCGTGAATATCGACGTACAATGTGTAAACTGGGTAGAGGAAGTGTACACGAGTATGTGTCCGTTGACGAAGTGGCATCTACTGGAAGCGCTCATTCTACAGTGAGTTCTTTTTTTGTTATCATCAGCTTCCGACTGGAAAAAGAAAGGTCATCAAGGGAAATTAGAGCTGCGCAAGTCGACGAGGTTTAGGCGGCGTAAGCAGGAAGATATACAACGGGAATTTCATCAGGATTTTTCATATAGATGAGATCTGAGTTAAAGTTTTTTTAAATCGATTTTTTTTTGGTTGGAGATGAGGACGAATAAAATGCTAAACTTTTGATTATGCGTGAATTGGAGTACTCTACAAATGCGTCTGAGTCATCTCTTGGTGTTGAGCATATTTGTATTTTGACATTGAGGGAGGTAACATAGCTTTTCCTTTTCCTTTCTGGCTGTGGTAATAAATATGGGCTGGATGTATTAGTTTCGTTCGATTGTACTTTTTTTAATGGTGGATGTTTGCAGCGACCGGAAGGAACGGCTGGACGAGTAGCGGTCTTAGGCGAAGATTTGAATGCGCTGCTATATGGCGGGGAAGAGACGACTGAGAATTGCTTGGAATCATTGATCGAATCCGGTCCTTCTCGAAGCAGTCTTAGTGAGCGTTCACCACCAGAACGACCAATTTCACTCGGTTAGTCATTTTGCTTTTCTTTTCAAATTTTTCATCTAAAAAAAAATAATTTCTTTTTGTACGCGCCGGGCTTTATTTCTGCGTGTTTATCAATGTCATATTCGAGCATTTCCAGGTTCCTCCAGTTTTTTGCTTCTGGCTTCAGACGACAGGTGACAGATTTTTATAACCAATTGCAGCAGCCGAACATCGCCAAACAGATACAAATAACCGGTTTTGCGATAGAAACTGGTTATGGGCAGCGAAATCTAATTTTCCTCTCCGAACTAGAAGAAGGAAGCAGGGGAGAGATGGGAGGAGGAGAGGCAGGGAACAGGTGCCAGAATGTTTTCGAATTTATAACACGACTAGGAATTGCAGTGACAAAGTGTCACGAAACGGGCGATATAGAATCAAATTTCAAAATTTTAATTGCATTATAGAGAGCCGTGATCAGAAGTGAACGAATTATTGTCGTTCGGGATCATGGCTAATGTGCCTGCACTGCCTAGTGGGTCTTTTTCCGCAGTGCTGCCATCAGTGTCTTCCCGGATCAACTGAACACTGAAAGTTAGAAAGTTAGGGAGGTAAGAGAGTGAGGGGAGGGGGGGGGGGGGGGGGGGTGGGGGGGGGGGGGGGGGGGGGATGCCAGAGATGCTTACATACGATTATGTTGCCTAGTAATGTTCTGCTGTTTTAAACGGAAAAAACGCGTGCATTCATACTTGACCTGGCGCGTCAGGTAATTGGTGTTGAAATGAGATCTTAGAGCTTCATTTAAGGACGTAGTTTTTGTCGTTTTAGGTAAACCAACACGTCAGAATACCGATTACGGTGCGAACGATTTTGTAGAGGATGATATTGGAGAAATAAAGCGGCAGAGGGGATCGCGAACTCGCAAACGGCATTCATCACCAGTGGCGTTACGCTCTTCTGCATCCAAAATGCCACGCCATATCGAGTGCGTGGCACGGCTTATTTTATTTTATTTTACTTTTTTTTGCGTCTTTAACTGAACTTCTCTGCTTTCAGTGCAATCTCCATTCTACATTATATCGCGAGCGGTATGGTTGAAGTTTTGTCGTACATTATCTAGGTATTCAAAAATGCTTATTTCAATGCAGTTCCCTCCTCCACTCTCCTTCCCCACTCCCTCCTCCTCTCGTCAAATGTGACATTGGTACGATGCTGTACTATACTTGCTACAAGTACAAGTACAGTACGAAAAGTATTATACTTTTTGGTACGATGGCATCACTGATGCGCACTGATGTCAACACCTCTCGTTTCTCTTTCCATTTATTTCTTGAGGACGGCGGTGGCATAGAAGACAATGCAAATTTATAAAATTTCCTTGAATTGGCGCCTCGAAGCCTTCATTTCGAGAGAGCTTCAAGAGAACTGTTTTCCACGCGGCGTGGGTGGGGAACTTCATTTCAAGGAGATGCGGTATTTTCAATATTTATGCGAGGGTTTTGGAGAAGACCTGTGTCTCACCCTCTATCCTTTGACAACTATGATTACTGTCGACATGATATGACAATGTATTATGATATTTAGATTGCCCGACAGCAGCAGTTCGGATGAGGAAATTCTTATTGATTCGACAAACTCAACCAGTCATTCAAATTTTATGGACGCAGAGCATACGTCTGTGCCTTTTGCGACCGGTACGAAAACTGAACGACCAAGCGGAGACGCAGTAAGGTTAAATGCTGCAACTGGGATAATCGCTTCAAGTAGCCAAAATACTGCACAGTCTTCGAAGCCCATTATCCGTTCATCTTCATGTGCGTCTACGACGCAGCAGCAGACTTCCGTTGCAGATCGTCTACTTTTTGTGAAGGTCGTTTTTATGACCGACGCTGGTGTTCGATTGAAAACGAAGGGAATACCGTTTCCATCGTTAGTCTTTTTTGTTTAGTTTGGTGCCATTATGCATTGATACGTGAAATACGGTCAATATGAAGCAACGATAAGGCAGCGGGAGGGTAGGGGAGGGGGAGGGGGGTGCTTTGGTCTCATTTACACTTCTAGTTCATACAGGATCAGCGTCTCTTGTTCTAATCCGTTGCTAAAGCTTCTGCCTCGATTGTTCGGAACGTTTAATGAAAAAAAGTAGAAATCTTGCCCTGGACGGAAATATCGTATTAAAGCGAAATAACTCTCTGAGGTTACAAATCTTGGAACTTCTTGAAAGAGAGGTAGGGGAAGGAGGCTATGTAGAGGCATAGATAATTTTTTTCGGTTCTTTTTCATGAAAATGCATAAACATTTTGCAGTATCGTTATCCACAGCCAAGCAACGACTAGGAATTTTGTTTTTTTTAATTTGACTTTCAGTTAGGCTTTGATCACTGTATCACACTGTTGAGTAGTACACGAGTAAAGCTTGCGCGGTGAGCAATAAGATAAGCCGAAAGTATTGTATGACGTGGGCTTTGCGGAATTTTCATTCGAAAAGGAGTTTAGAAAAGGCTAAAAATACTCTTTAAACAGTTTCGACATTGTTAAACAGCTGAATTTTTAAATCATTGAGGTGTTTGTTTCCTTAAATTAGTTAGTTAAATTTATTAAATTAATTGAGTCATCCAAACTCGCTAATGTTCGATTCGTGAAGTGGATTGTCGGAAGAGGAAATTTTCGATTGATGGCTTGGTTCTATTGAAATGGGGCTTTCTTGTACCTTATAGGACTGTATGCTTGGAGGCATTCTCCTTGGTAGCTTTTGTTATTTGGGCTCCTGTTCCCTCCTCCTACTTTTGTGAGTAGTTGTCTCAACAAAAGAATTTGGCAGTCCCATCAAAAACTCTCTTATCCCTTTATATCGAATGTACGCAGTTTTCGTAATGTGTTAAATGAATATGAAGCTTGTGGGATGAAGTCATACGTCAGGGTGCTCAGTTTCCTCAGTTCGGGTTGATGCGGTTTTTAATATTTATTTATGGATGGATAAGACGTCATTGTTCCTTTAGCGCAAGCCGATTGTGCGATGTAAAAGCGAGGTGCAAGTCTGAGGTGGAAGCCGAAGGCGAATTCCAGTCGTTATCTTTGTACGATGGGGATTGTGAGCTGGACGACGAAACGCCGTTAGAGCTAGTTGCAGGCTGTAATAAACTTGTGGAATGCCGAGTATTTGGTTGGATGCCGCCCTCTCCCGCGCATCTTTACGCGACGAAATCGGCACGTAAGTGCTGCTCTTACTTTTTTACTTTACGTGTTATTTGTATTAACAGGCATGGTGTTTTGATGGTTAGGGGTGATCTGAGGTGACCGTTCACCGGTTGCTCAACCACCACTGCTGTACTTGTTCTCATGCATTGACAGATTTGTAGCGGGTTCACAGATAGAGGTAAACATGTTTGGACGAGAGCTGCTTGTTGCATACCCCGGCAGTACGTCTCGGTGGAGATGGCCCACTGCGAAGTGGGGCGGCAATTTCAAAATCGCCTTTTTTTCTGATGCCTCGAGCTTAGCCTATTTCAGAGATAATCTTTATTGCAATGGAGATAATACCCTTGCTAATTACTTTTTTCCCACTATGCTGATTTGAGACTGCGATAACGCACAATGTATTTAAACTCGTTGCAAGAAAGTAGGCAGGTATTAAAACGAGCGTTATTGTCAGTGATGCTCCATTGCATCGTACCGCACGTAAATAGAAGTCGCCTGAAAAGCACAAGGAACGAGGGAAAAAGAGAGGGAGGAATGGGAGAATATTTTTAATGCGATTTATTGTGATGTACAGGAAAGTTTTGCACGAATTATTTGAACGCCTGAAATGATTGTTAAAACAGCCAGCGTTATCAACCGGTTGTCTTTTTTTTTTCATGTTAACTTCGAATGTTGTTCATTTCTCAGTCTCTGTCCTAATACGTTTATTTATTTATCTGCTTTATTTGTTTTTAATTCTTTATTAATTTAGTTTTCCAGTCAAGTTGGCTTTGAATTTTGCAGTGTTTTTTTGTCATTCATTCATTCACTTGTACTTGCCTACAGCATATAAGTTTGCAGGTTTGATGAGCAACATTGTGAGGGCTTTGGGCAATGCATTGGATGGTCGTCTATGCGTATCGGAGGAGAATGTCAGAGAGGATACAGCGTTCATAGCCGCATTACTAGCATTCGCTCCACGCTCATTATCAGCTATATGCATTGATGGAAACGAGTGGTCAGTTGAACTCGTTGAAGTGATCGGTAAAATGGCTGCTGATTTAAATGAACTCTCGATGGAATGTTGCCAGCTGAACAGGTTAGTTGTAGCTGTGAAGGCAGGTTAGCGTGCAGGAAACGTCGGCTCATTTAAATGCATTGTCTGACTAATCGTTAAAATGAAAATACGGAAATAATGTGCTCAGCGCTGTCATTTAGCGGAAGAATTATCAAAATTATCTTCATTACATTGCATGTTCTTCTCGGTACCCACAGCAGAATTGAGAAGTAAATTTTGTCAGCACTAGACGGATTTTACTACAAGTAGCACTGTAATTTGAAAAATTAAACTGACATAACCAACAGTGTTTTTGGACCTCAAATATCTAACTTCCGTCAAGTTTTACAAGAAAGCTACTGTATTGAACTATTTTAGCCACATTACATGATTGAGAAACAACATAATGTGCAAGCTGCACCGTTGCACTCCATTGCTGATATGGCCTTATGCCTTATCTGACATCGTTTTGTTTAGCAAAGGTGTTCGTTTATTGTTGGAGACTGGGCGCAGCTATACTCAGCTGACCAAGTTGAATATGAGCTTCAATGATCTGAGCACTTCGAACGTTTCGGACAGTATCGCGTCTCTGGTACATGCCTGTCCTAACATCAGCACTCTTCATTTGGCCTGTTGCAATCTTGAACATTCTACAGCAACTCAACTTGTTGACGTCATTTCAGGTCGGTGCTTCGACTATGGTTTCTTGAATTTTCTTTTCAGTGAAGGGGGGATGTTAAACGCGTAAAATTATAGTTTCCATCTTATTGGAGTCGTTTTTTTTGGATGGACATATAAGAACGGAAAGAGGCGCTACGGCCAAAAAACCGCGCTGATCAGGGCCACCATAAATGGTTGAAGCCGACTCTACTGTTTCGTTCACGATAGCGACCACACGTAGGTACTTCGTCGGCGTATCATCCTAAAATTGACTGGAATTTGGGAAAGAAGAGAGAAAAGAACTGTTTCGAAGAAAAGAAAGCAAGCTTGTAGACAAAATCCATTTCAATAGTATTGCAGCCAAGTACTTCGTGATTTAATTTCTTTTCATCTGAAAGTTATTTGCGCTTATTCGTGTCGGTTTGTATTTCATACTGCCATGACTTCGTATTTTGAGGTGTTTTGCTATATCGTCGCGTTGTATTTTCTACTTTGCAGTCTTTCGTTTCAGAATGCAACCATCTTAAAGAACTGGATCTAAGCCAAAATGGTTCGATCACTGCAGAGCACATTGCGCGAATATTGAGTTCATGTTCTAAGCTGAAGCGACTGAACGTTGCTGCCACAGGAGTCACTGAAATAAATGCTAAGGTAACTGAACCATTTTTTAATTATATGTTTTAATATTTGTGTGGTAGCTAATTGTCTTCCAACTAATTGCACAAAAATTATACTTTTCTCGATCGCTATGGTTGCCACTGCTCAATCACTACCATCTTACTCTCGGGAGGTAACCATTTGATAGCGCGGTTCACTCGCAAAGCTAAGCGTGTCTCGAGGGAGCAGTTGATTGCAATGTACGACGAGAATCGCCACATCGCCAAGGCTCGCTTGTTGCAGTAGAGTCCTCATTGTCGAAGTTGAACGTGACTTTAGAAATGGGCTACTACTACTGAGCACTAGGGTCGTATCGTCAACTGCCATAGTATGCTCGGAACAACTGTTAAACACAATCCACCGCTGGGATGCGCTTTTGCACCAGGATTGCAAGCATTAATTTATAGACTGTTTGGGATCTGATAAGTACCAATCCACGTTCGAAAGGAGTTCAAGACTAAAACTTTCTTGAATAATAGCGGAACATAAAGTGATCGCTGTTGTTGTCGTTTACAATGTTTAAAAACTAGAACCTAGTATGAAGGGTTATTGAGCGATGGGAAAGATACATGCATAAGGCGATCACTGTTGAATTATTCCTCCATTGTTCGAGCTGTCTGTGTGGCCTTGGCAGCAGATGCGATCAATCTGTCAAAGAACTTGATTTGTTTATCCATAAGCAATGTGAGCAAATTGCCTTTCAGCCACAACATCAAATACTTTTGGGCCACAGACTCCGTAAGAAAGAAAAACGATCAGCCTTTGGTAAATTGTGAATGCAGATAAGTGTTTCAGTAAGCTATAATAACAAAGAGGACAGTATCGGTTAAATAACAATACTCGGAGAGCTTACTCGGAATGCTCTGAAGTTGACAATAGGTTAATTGCATATCCAGGTGAGCCTAAAGCACGCAGATTTTGAGGAAAGATATCGCAATTGCTTAAATCATTTTCGTCACCATCAAATGTGCAGCAAATTTTGCAGGTGGATGTTGTAAGCGAGCTCTCTGATATAAATTTATCGTTATGTGACCTGTGTGATGATCCTGAGGCGCTGTTCGATTGGTTACTAAAATGTTGCCATGAAATGGCCAGCATTGATTTGCGAGCAACCAACATCAGCTATGCACAACTTGAAACGTTCTGCAAACGAAAAGGAGCTAAGGTTATCTGAGCTTTTTTTTTTTGCTATAGAAACAATACGCCCGAAAGAAGTTTGCAGAAATCTTTGTACTATGATGTTTCATGTTTTACATTCATAGTCAATGTGCTAACGGTAGTATGAAGGTGTTAATCAACGCGTTAAATTGTTTTCTAAGCGTTTTTCTTCGAGGAATTCAGTTGGAGATCCTTGGTCGTACCTGTTGCTCAGAATGCTTCGTTTGCCGTTTTGTCTCATGAGCGATGATTGTTAGCTTTATGTACCAAAAATTCGTCTCACTGTTGTCGGATGTACAGAGGCCAAGTACCAGCACTGCTTCTTTTTTTTTCCCCCATTCGCCACTGAACTGACGTTTATCGTTGAGCGTATTCACAATCCCACCGTTGTGAAATTATTTGTTTTAGCATAAGGCAGTCACCACTTTGCATATATTTTCAGCAGCCGATATCCACGTTGAAGTTGGCTGGTTGTACGGCGATCGAATCAGATGTGGACGCTTTTGTTTCGTTGTTAAAATTGCTAGTAACAACGGATTTCGCAATTAAATTCGATCTCGGAGAGGAATTTAAGAGCAAAATTATTGCTGCATTACCAGAATCGTTTGTGTTTTGCATTGCATGATTGTTTACATGGACATGCAACCGGCCAAGTGTGGAGCGAGCACAGTGCGACACGATTGTTGCCTTTAGTTTGAGCCATAAATCTCAATCTGACTCGAAAATTGTAAAATTTCAACATTTATTTCAAACCAGGGATGCCTAAAACGCTTTTTGACCGCTTTTTTTCCTTTATCGTTTTAGCGTTGAATTTTGACCTTTAACGAAGCGGGTTTCATGTTAGGTGAAGTTCCATTCCGCTGATCCTCGCTTCGTACTTCACCGCTTCTCCCCTGTGTTCTCCCTCACCCGTAGAATTTTGTTACGGGGGTGCTAGGATTTTGAGGGCTTAATTTTTTCTTTTGCTTGAGATAAACGGCAGCCTTTTTTCGTTCTGTTTTCTTTATTCCCCCTTCTCTGCGGAAATATCATGGCGTCACAATGTTGGGAGAAGGAAAACTGTGGGAAGTATGAGTTTTAGTTTCAATTGAATGTGTTTTTGCGCCGAGAGCTATGGTATATACGCAATGCTTATTGCAGCACAAAATCATGAAGATTTTTGTCGTTGTCACATTTATCGGGTATGAAGCGATGCATCAGTTTGCTGTTTGCGTTCTCACTAATAGCTTAACTTTTCGATGGTAGCAAGCACTGAGTGATGTTGGCAATCGACTTTGCACAAACAAACAAGCATCGGGCACCACGTCTCAATGATTGATCGAAAACTTCTGCTTTTGGAAAAGAAAAATTTTATTGTTCCTGAAAAAGAGCCTTTTCAATATTCATTTCAACGGGAGGGCTTTAAAGTCATGCATATCCAAACACAGAATCTCATCACCACCGTCTTGCCCTTTCCAGTCGGAGGAAATCGTAAATTGGAGCGCTTGTTTTCTAGGTGGAGCAATGATTGCCTTATTTAATATCAATGGTGCTGCCTTTTTTTTCACTTTATAAGTGTGCTGGCATATTGTTATGAATGCGGTAGTCTATATTTCTACATTGCTTGTTTCTGTCTGCTTAAGTTAGTTGGATATTCGAGAGCAGGAACAGAATAGTTTAGAATTAACTGATTTTTTTGGCTTTCGACTTCGTATAATCGTTGCTTGGGAGGAGGGGAGAGGGGGAGGGAAGGGTGGAAAATGAATGGGACGATGTTCTCGACCTTCTCGATAAGCATGCTCATTCTTAAACCCATTTGCTTATTTTAGTAGAAAATTTGATTGACGTTGCTTTCATGCTGTTTGGTTGTGACTTTTTTTAAAAAATGTAATTTTGCATTTGATTCAACAATGATCCAAGTATAACTTTCGATGTCCATTGTGGGTCACATATTCGGTCGACCCAATTTCAGTAAGAATTCAGTGCGCTAGAAGTTGGACGTATGCCATAAAAGCTCGTCGTGTCAACACATACGTCCAAAAAATAACTTATACGCGCGTTCCCACGCGAAAGTAATATTTGCGATTTGGAGGGTAGTGATGCACTGTGACTGCGAAAAAAAAGCGGATGAACACGGTTGATTGCTAAAGTAATGATAAGCAAGATATGATTAACGAACGCTGTATGATAAACCCTAAGGAACGAAACGATAGTTTTGGTGATAAATTCGAGACACTGGAAAACTTCGATGAACATTGCAAAACAAAACGCTTAAATATATAATGTTTTAAGCGTTTCGGACTCTGTATGGGGCATATTTCTTTGCATAAAATGCTGCAATGTAAACTGATTGGAACGATGATATATTCATCGATAATCAGAAGAACACCACTTCGGCTTGTTGCTTAAATCAGTTCACTGCACAAATGATGAAGACGGTGATTGCGAAGTAAATTAAAGCACCAGCTATATAATGCTCGCATTGTGTTTTGACTTGCGACAACTGTGCATGCACATGCATTAAGTGATGCAGATATAAGGTGCGCACGCGCTACGGTTGTTTTTTATTAATCTAGGTGACGAAGTCATCTGAAACATGGAGAGTGGCATTCGTTTGAGGGAGTAGAAAATGTATTCATAATTAGTGATGTTAGTTTTAAAGACAGTCGACTGCCTAAAATCTCGTAAGAAGTTTCGATTATTTACGCACCTAATTAGTTCGAGAGAATGCCATAAGGCATATTTCTGCAGACAACTCGAAATATCGCAAATTTGCAATCGATTCTTTTTTTTTTGAAATTTGGCAAGCACTTAAATTCAATTTGAAAATATACAAAAATTGTGCGAGTTGCAAACATTACAAATTTGCCACTCGAAAATTATTAAAATAAGTGCATCGTTTTCATCGCCGGTGGATTTGAACGCTTGTTGTTGCTAAACCACGGTGATCAAATGATGAGAGAGAAAATTTTGAGCATTGCCTGGTGGGCCGCATATGTTGTTGATATATTTGAGCTAATATTTCGGAGTGTTGTGACTGTGACGTTTCTGCAAACGATGTATGAAATTGAAGCCGTATTAAGTAATATCGTTTATCCATACTAATAGTTTTCACAGCGTTGGAAGTAGCAGTAGAAGGTCATAAAAGAGTGGCGCTTAGTGACTGCTCTGGCGCATGGTATGCCGAATTGTTACCGCTTAAGTAATGATCATCTGTGTCCTCTATCTTTTAAAAACACCAGTTTTTAAATGTTCTTCTACTTGAGAGTTTTTAGTCACAATTCATCACTTCGTTGGTGGCAGTGTTTATGCATGATATACGAATTTCTTTGGACGTTTTGTAAGCTCGTGTAGTAAGCAACCCAGCAAGAGAACTGAAGAGTCCATAGACAGAATGAGAGGAGAGCCTGAGACCTTAAAATTTATGTTCTTTAACTTTTCCGTTTTTTCTTATTTTTCGGATAATCGTCATTTGCAAGGGGCCGCGCTCTCGGATGATCTATCAGGCTAAACCAACAAGCATGTCGACAAAGCGATTACGTCAAAGGAGAGAGCCATTACAGGTAATAATGAATGAACAGTAATAAACAGTAATAATGAATGAAAACAATGAAACGGTGCAGCAAGTAAGTAAATAGTTACTATGAACATACGGAACACGCGCATGACAAACGGAGCGAAAAACAAATGAGGATAAGTGGACGAATGAAACGGAGATAAGGAAGAAAAAGGAATAGAGCTGAATTCCAACATAATTTGCATCTTTTACAAAGTCCGCCATTCTATTTCTAATATTTTTGTGTTTTATCTATTTTTTATGCTAAAATTCTTAGCTAATATTATTTTAACCAATTTTTTAAATTTAGTATTCTCCATTTAATTCCTAATGTTTTTATTAGTGAGTCATATTATTCTGTGCGGTAAATAAAAGTATCCTAGTACAGCTTTTCTCTTTAGCACAGCTTTTCTTCCCAGGTATAGCATGAGTTGTTCTAGCGCAGCCTTTCTCTTCTGTCTATGTTAAACTTTTATTACTACTACCAATGAAATTTTTCCAAGAAACTAGATGTAAGGTGGGCAAAATCTTTATCGTATTTTTATCTCGTGAATGGATCAAGCTTCCAGGAATTTCTGCGAACAGTACGCAAGATGTACAAATGAGCATTAAATGAAACGCGGTGACACAGAGACAATCAAAAAATAGTGATTAAGGAACCGGGGAATAGAAAGAAGTGGAGCTGTTTTACAAGAGTGAAGTCTCCACGATAATAATAATTATCGTTATTTTAGTTGTTATTGTAGGGATCCAACTATCGCCGTAAAATTACTACTTATTTATGCTGCATGGAATCATTACATATTTAGTAACTGCTACCTACAAGCAACTTGTTGGCTCAAATAAAAGTGGTTTATTTGCTCTCCATGCAATTGCAAACACAAAATGTGCAACGCAAATAAATCTTTAAGGCTAAATGATAAAAGGAAGTATTGAGTATTGGTTTATTGTCGGTGTAACGAGGGGAGGGGGGTGGGTCATGCTTGTGGATTGTTGATTTATTTTCATTAGTTATTAAAAAAAGTTTGTTTGATTGACTGTAGCGGATAGAATGCAACTTGTCGAGAACACGGTCAAGTGTCATTCGTTGCGCCTTCTGCGTTAATTTACGCGTCTCGTCCGTTCGCCATCCCAATCGTCAACGTTCATTACTTCCTTTCTCTTCTCTCTTGCCAATATCTTAAGATACCATCAAGACCGATGCGAATAGTTGTTATTGAGGCTTTATACATGGACAATTAGCAGAATCATCATGTGTGAACAGATACATGCTGCGTGCGTTGTTGTTTTTATTAAGAGATTTGATATATTCGTGTTAAGGTTTTAAAACGAAAAATTTTGAACAAGAAGAACAATGATGGTCGGGACTTTAAGAGAGTATTTTGGCGAGTGATTTACTTGGTGAATGGATATATATATATATGTGCAAATTTTATGGAAATCAGAGCAATCTGTGCGATAACAACTGATTATTTTATAGCTAGTTGTAAGAAAATCCTGTTTTTTTGCTATGTAAAAGGTCATTATAAAAAACTTTAATATACCTTCGGAGTTTTCATCTGCTAAGATAAATCGACATGTTGCAAATTCCTTCATGACGATCCACCTTGCATACGCATTCGTTATCATGACCGTCGATCTTCATTTTTTTTTCCCTCTCCCTCTCTCTTTTCAATCATTTAAAACTTTGCCTTTGTTGTACACATCTCATACGTTCTATGTGATGCCAAATTTTCTGCTTTGTTCCAAGATGCCTAATTCGCCTCTTCATCACTTATTTCTGGTATATTTGAGTAGTATATCTTTCGTTTTGATGATACCTTTTGAAGGTTTCCCAAACAAAATTTCTCTCGACTCGGTTTATTTGTTCAAATTTTCCCGATCATTTTTTTCGTTATTCGATAAGATCAAGATCTATGGAACTTGATGCCGGCATTTGTTGTAGTTGATAATATGGCGGACTTTTGACTTTAATTTATAAGTAAAACTATTTATTCATCTTGATGAGACAGCATAACAAATGGCAATCGGTTGTGTTGTTTACGAAATGTTTAAGAGTAAACCGTGTTTTTTTTTTTTTTTACTGAAACGCATTGTACGATATTGCTGCTTATGGTTTAAGGTACTGTAACTTGTGGTTTTAGATATCGTTGCCTGTTGTTAAAGGTACCATTGCTTATGATAGTTTAATTTACTGTTGATCACGTTTTAAGACAACGTGCTGGCGGTTTTCTGTTAGAGCGATATGAATACTTAAGGAAATCGATGAATCGTCTTAATTATGTAAAGTTTTCGGAAAGTTTTTTGAAAGTGTTTATGACGTTGTCAAAAATCGCAATATCTTTTTTTTTTTAAACCTTTATTGTTCGTTCAGTACCTTGGCTTTAATAATTTAAGCGTTTAAATAATTTTTTTTTCCGAACGCGCATTCAACGGCATTCCTATTGGATGACTCTACTCGAAATGAAAATTCCAATTGTTATACTATCGTCCCTTTCTATTGAAATAATTTTCTTTGGTTGAGATGAAACGGGGAAATACAAAAAGCAATGAAAGATGCATAAGTTTTTGATATGTGACCAATCTGTGTCATTTAATATGACAAAGCAAATGATAAGCTGCGTGCCAATTATTTATTTTGAGGGCGAAAAAAAATGACAAAAAGAAAACGAACAAGAATGTTCTCGAAACGACTTTCAAAATAAATATTGCTGATTCTTCTTCTTCTCTTTTTTTTTCGTCGTTTTTGGCCGCTAAAAATGCCAAGTTTTTAGGATCACTTTTTTTTTCTTAACACGTACGATGAGAAATTTGTCTTCATTACCAGTCTTCCGAATCGGTAATTTATCATTTTATCGGTAATATTAACATTACTGGCAAACATATCCTAACGGCAAACAAATTTACCAGTAACATTAATCGATTTTAATTTCAATCGGCAATAATTTTAGTCGGTAATAATCGCAATTGGTAATAATTTGTCAACTTGTAACTTTAATTAACGAATATTGTCAACGTGAAGTATAGTATACTTTAAGCAATTGTAACGAAAAAATTAAAGAACTTTTCTCACAATTGAGACTTTGTTATGAAAGCAGATCTAGCTTGTTTTGGAATGTTCTGATACAAATTTGCACCTCTCGAAAAGTACGCCTATTTCCCATTGAGCTTCCAAAATTAAAGAATTCTTTTTGGTAAATTCTTTTTGGTAAACAAATTAAAGAATTAATTCTTTTTGGTAAATAATTCTGTTCTATTCGTTTTTGTACCATTGTCATTTTTTTTTTTGAATAGAGCCTCGAAATATGCCGAGTCAACGCCATTTTCGTTGAGACGAGGAAATCGACCTCTACACAAGAAGAGATCGTTTTAAGAGTTGCTTAGAACGACGAAAACTGTGAAAAGAAACAAACACATTGATTTTACAGAACGCTCTATAGTCTCTTGTTCTGTTAACGTCACGACCTTGCGGCAAACTCTCATCATCAATCGTAGACAACGTTCATTGAGGACGCACACAACCACCACCATATAAGTATGGTAAAGAACTGATGCGCTGAAAAATCGCTTTCTGTCCTTGTGGGGATCCGAGGCTTCCTCCTCTCAACGGAAATTGATGACGTTTTTTCTCCCCATGTTACCTCCTCCCACCGCTCTCCTCCGCCGGGGAAGAAGAGAGTGAACAACCTTTCCTATCTTCGGGAGCGCTTAGGAAGAGAGATCAGTGATCTGATCTCCTCCCAGTTGTTCTTGCCCATCGGAATTTGCCTCGGCGGCAGTGACGTTACCATGATGCGCTTGTTCAGTGCTTTCTTTACTTAAATGTTGGACCATGATGCAAACGGTCTTTTGACTGGCGCAGCTGAAAGCATTTATCCGTTTTGGACATACGTGGTCGAATGTTTTTTTTTAAATTTGTCCATTTATTAATTTCAAAGGTGATGGGCAAAGTGCGATCAGTGATTACTATAGATGAGGGTTTGCTTGCTACGTGAAAGTTAGGATAGAAGTGAGGGGATAAGAGAATTAAAGGCTTCATATTGATAGGACTACAATGGTGCTTGGCAGCGAGCCGTATGGTACAAAAAGAAACGGACTAGTAAGGCATAAGAATACTTTACTTAACCGATCTCAGTCAAGTGAAGGCTATTAGGTGCACGAAACGTGAAACTCCTAAAGCTTTATTTGTTCGCTATACGCTATTAAAGTTGTCCATAAAAATCGTAATATATTGATAAGAGGTCCTATGCACTCGCAGCGATATATAAGATGCGCCCAAAAGAAAACGTTTGTCCAATTGGCAATCAATTACCGTTTATTGTGCACGACTTGATTTGTTAAATTCGGTTATTGAAAATATAATTCAACCAAATTAATAACCGTTCTACTAAGCCACAGAACGAAATGTACGAATAATTTCATCGACTATTGAATGCTAATGAGCATATCTGCGTTGGTATATTTTAATTGCGAATCAAACCAATTTCAAAACCCTAAACTTGGGCTTTCCAAATTCGATTTTTCTCCCAAAAAACCCAGAAAAAAAGCAAATTTTTCTCCAAAAATAGCTTCAAATAACCTTAACATTCTTTTAATTTTAGTTCTCGATCCAAAGGAAATCATAAAAGCCCAAAAATATCGACGGAAAAGATCCGATTCTACTGATGAAATGACAAATTCTAAAATGTTCATTTTGAAATTTTGGAGATATTTTAAAAATAGAATTGAAAAACTAAAAAAAATTAGAAAAGTTGAAAACTTTGTGAATTTTAAGTTGAGAAATCGGAAAAAACCGAAAATAACTGGAAAATTCGAGTAGAATGAAAAAACAGAAAATCCCGAATTGTGGAAATTAAAAAATTGCGAAATTTTTAGAGCGTCTAGAGACAAGAATATTTTAGAACATTTTTAGAACATTTAGGACATAAAAACTAACAGAAACGCGGTATCATTGTGCTAAATATTGAAAGTATCAGACCATCTCTTGATAATGTCGAGGGGAAATGCTGCGAAAAAAACGGAACGTTCACACGCGGATCTTTTACAATTTCTGAACCGATCCATTGTTGCCACATTCTCTATGGAATAAGTGTCATAAAACTGTGTTGTTTCCCTTGTCAATTTTCTATGGCAGGTGGAAAAAACTTGCTTCCTCCTTTAAAATAATTTTTTTCTTAACTGAAAAAAGAATTCCGTTTTTGCTATGCATTAAAAAGGTACTGTGTTTGTTTTCAACTGTTTGAATGTACCACCCATCCAAACGATTTCATGAAAACTTGATGAACTTTTGTAAAGACAGTTCACCACTTCTTCAACTTCCATTTAATGCCATTTTTTGACGAGAGTTTCTTTCTTTCTTTCCTTCTTTCTTCCTTTCGCTTCTTTTTCTAACTCCCCCTGTCGTTTCATCTTTCTCTCACTATCTCAGTAAAATCAATTCAATTTTCGTATAGAAGTTGAGGAATTTAAAAAAAAGGTTATACTGTAACGTAATGCTAAATAGGCATCATCTAGTGAAAAGCAGCCTTTCATTCACTTAATTCGCATACATTACACTCAGCTATGTTTCACTAAGTGAGAATGGTTGACGAGTTAAAATAAATCGAAAAATTTCTCACCAGAATTCATTCTGAGTGTTCCAAAATATTTCTGCATCCCGCATTCGGCTAACGTCTGCACGTTCGAATGTGTGCACGTTTGTGCGTCCTTTGTCCAACAGTTTTTTCATCTCGAGAGCCATTGAGTGCACTCGGCTAACGTTGTGACAACTGGCTCCGGCACGTAATAAAGTCAGCACTTTATATACTGAATTTATCTATCGAATATACTGAGTCTAGAATGTACCGAATCTAATAGAACTTAATTTACCGAACTTAATATACCAAATCTGATAGAACCGAATATACTAAATCTCATATACCGAATTTCAAATCGACTTGTCGGCCTACGGAGACTATTGGCAAGTTTAGATAAATCAATTAAAAAAACGATTCTTTGATGAAAGTTTTGTGCGAATGGTCGATCATATCAGTTAAAACATGATTGTTCATCATTTGAGGACCCTTAATAATTTAATCGGTTCGTTTACGAAGTTCATATGTAACCTGAACCCAGTTACGCATTTTTTGTATTAAAACGTGCGAACATTCATAACGGTCATACATTGTTTGCATTTGCACATATGTGCGCTTTTCCATTTGCACCTCTCATTGCATTCTCCATCGGCAAATTCGGATGTCTTTTAGTCTTTGTTCAGTACATCGACTTATCTACTCCATTCAAGGCATTAAAAAAATCGCAATTCTTTGTCGTTTATTCAAGACAGTGCAGTGATTTTGTTTTGCGTCATATGTTCCAAACGGCCAAATAATAACTTCCTCAAACCTGCGGCCATAGCAAATCGAACAAATAAAACACGTGCATATATATGTAAATATGCATATATATATATATATACATATATATATATAATTTCTGACCACCTGGGGTTCCGAAACTGGTCAAAACAATCATGCGTGGGCATGGTTGTCAGCTGCATCGATAAGGGAATCGATGAAATCACAGCTGCCTTTGTATCCCTTTCGATGTACATATATACATTATACATACATATGCATATATATAACATACATCGTATCTTGTCGAACATGAGCGCCTTACACATACGACGTACGTTTCATGTTATCGACCGAGTTTGTCGCTGGCGCAGGCACTGGTTTCATTTGGTCGCTTTCGCAATCCTGAATAGTGGTGTTTTCTGATGAGAACAAAATATGACGTCATTACCTATTCATTGCCTATAAAGTGCATAAATAATTTATTTCAGTGAATTTGATGATGAAATGCAATAAATAATTCGACATCCAAATTCACTTCCCTTTCTAGCGCATCGCATAACGTGTTTTACTCGTACGACTTCCTTTTCAGCAATAGCGTTTCTTATTGCCTCTTATGAATCATAGATCGTCGGCTAGAAACCCCAAAATCCTTTGGGCTTCTGGTTGACGACCCTATTCATAAAAAGGAATTTCCACTGAAGAGGAAAGGAGGGCGGTTTTCTGAGGTTATATGGGCGCTGAATGGAAGCTATTTACTGCGATATATATATATAT
>JPKZ01000987.1:83744-163465 GCA_000803305.1 Toxocara canis
AGGAGAGAAAGAGGGGGTGATAGAAGCTGTTAAACTATAGAGCGAAAACCAGCTTTGGCCAGTCGATGATCGCAGAAGTGTTTCAATTCACTTTAATAAAAGCGCGCGCGTTTTTTTGGTTTCAGTGAACGCAAGAGTGAGAAAACAAAAAAAGTCTCCTCTGGGGTTGTTCTATCTCATTGAAAAATTTGATGAATGACATCAGTCGTACATCACCGTTTAATGATTTCTTTGCATGTTAAATTTAGGGGTATACTTCAATGGAGACAAAATTTCGACTGAGAATGTCTGCCTCTCAAATGGAAAGTGTGAATGGGAGGGGAATAGAGGAGAGAGATGGGGGAGGGGGAGGGCGAAGGGAACAAAAGAGAGGTTGATCACAAATTTGAGTATTTTGGAGAAACAGTTTGTAAATGGTAGATCAGCAAGCGCTTACGTGATGAGAATTTAAAAAAAAATCATTTGTAGACTTCAAATTTTGGGCGCTTATGGTGCTTTTAACCTTTCTGGCCATAGTAGGTAAATATTAGAAAATAAACGAAAATATGGATGACTAAAGTGGAATTCAAAATGTTTTAATGAACAGCGTTATATTCGCACGTGAGTGTTTCATGTTCTTGAGGTGCCTGCACTGCAATGTCGTATTCATTTTTTTCTGAATCGATTTGTTCCTTTGACTGCAGGACAAACTGCCACAATACAAAGAAATTAAATAAGTTAGCCGAGGTGAACAATAATAGGGGAAATATTGTATTTTTCAATATGATCAACTTTTTTGTAGTTGATATCATATTTCATGGCGTCGATGGCGTATCGTATAGTGCAGAATAAGGCCTGCTTCTGGCTGTAATTGTAACCGTATGGATTGGGCGTTTTTCTAGGTGAAATTGAACGTCATATAGTGTTCGGATAATATATCCTGTACACTTCCATTAAAAAAAATTTCTTTGCTCACCCTAACCTTTAATGAAAGTATTTCTGTTAAGGTACCCGATACGATCGAAGACATAAAAGTGGAACATATAAAATCGTATGGCGGCGGAGTGATAAAAACTGAATTGGGCAAGCGACTTATACGTGCACGAGAAGAAGCCGAACGAAATGGCGGATTCTTCATGAACCAGTTCGCTAACTCAGACAAGGCTGAGGAATTTCATGAAAGTGAGGAGTTCGCATTACAAAAATACTCGCACTGTTAGCACAAGAAATGGCCATCGATCATGAGAAAAATGGTGACAGTTCATGACGCAGCATTCTAAAGCTATTCATCATCAGATGTCATTGGACTACCGGGTCAGGAGCCATCTTACTTCGATGGCCTTGACCGTAGTAGACTCAGTTTCAATTCTCGAAGGCTGTCTAGATTCGGGGACACCGGGGTTGCAAGCTGATGCCTATTCACCCTTACTTTAGAGCCGTTGTTGTTGAGAAACACAAGAGCAGTTCAACTTATGAACTAATAGTAAGTCGGGATTCGTGCCGAATACACACGACGTTAACTACGACTTCCCCAACTCAAATGAGTTCACCCCATACATCGCTCTTTGAGGGAATTTGTGAAAGTTCACCTGTCTTCTCTGAATCGGAAGCCGATGGTAGGGTTCCATCTTAGTTTAAATATTTCTCCGAGCGCTATCTATCAAGTATTCATTTTTAGCTCCCTTTTATTGTTATCACCATGCTTAGTTAAGCACATCGTTTACTTGCCTTGAACGCTGTGGAATGGCTGTATTGGTGCGTCCAGGTTGAGCGTGATCACATCTTAGCGCGAAGCCCCTACTCCGTCCCCACCCCCCTCACCCTTCCACCCTCCCTGTCATCCTCGTAGTCCTTCATCTTTCAAAATATTGCGCACAGTCTTCCCGCTCTCAAGCAGGTGCTCTAGCACAGCCTTCCTCGTGTGGGTGATAAAATTAACTTATACTTTACGTTCCTTTAAGGCAAATGATTCTCCTGGAATTATACCAGTGACTTGTTTAGTTTATAAAGCGTTTCGCATATTGCAAATGCTGAGTACATATGGATTAGCTGTCATTATCAATTGCAGTTCATGAAAAGTGTAATGTGATGATTTATTGTTCCAAGGCACCTTTGATAACATCTTATCAAATTGTTGATTCCGAAGTAACGCAGTGATCGTTAAATTTCAAAGTTGTAAAAATTCTGTAAAAATTCAATTTTGATGCACGTCTATGGGCTAAATGCATCACTGAAATATGAAGCCTAATGCAGCGGGTTTTAGAGATTCTCTCTCATTTTTCGCTTCATGAACATTTCTTGCAGGTGGTGATTTTCCTTTAGAAAGCGCCAATTTAATGCACGAGGTAATCGCTCAAATGAAAGCGGATCCCAATCAAGTTGTCAAAGCTCCTCATTATTTTGTTCATTCAGCTGGGACAGGTAATTTTTTTTTAAACCGAGCAAATTGTAATGTGAACCAAAATGTAACCTCATATTCATTATTTGTCATTTATTGAAACGCGTTCACCAAATTCACTATAACGACAATATCAAAATGCCAAGAGGCAATTGTGTACTGTGGGAGGAAATGGTGCTTGTCCGTATATCTGGCGACAGTGAAATGAATTTTTGGAATGAAAAAATTTCGAGTGGAAATTTAAAAAAACATTCAAACGCATAATTTTCACACCGTTGGGCATTTTTTCCTCTTGTCGAAACTTCCTCAAATTGTCGTCCATAATTTTTGCATTACGGGCAACACAATTCTATGTCAAGTGGGTATGTAGGTTTCACCCATACGGTCGCTGAGATACCGAAATGGTACGAAATGGAATAAGCGATTGCTTGTAAACTCTACTTGCGATAGCAGTATCATTCAGTGCGTGGTGGTGATGTGCCAATCGGAAGCTGTCAAGTAAGCAATAGCTAGCACAAATTATGAAGCTAATTGCTTTCTTGAAGGGTTCAGTGATCGGTTGCGTCAGGCTGAAAAGTCTGACGAGACAAAAGTGATACGATCTACATTACTACGGTCCATTATCGAAAAACGATCGTTAGCATCTCATCGATGTGATCAGAGAGATGCAGGGGAAATGTTGTTTGATTCAGCGCTATAATACCAAAGTTGTCATTTTGCTAGTAAAGTTAAAATTCGTTTGATAGCCAACTTTATTACCTCTGTATGAATTTGGGAATTTCCAGGATAACCCATCTAATATCGTATGAAAGTTTGATTTAAGGCGGTACGATTAGTTCGGTGGGACGTTATGCGAAAAAATACGGTCTGCCCACCGATATTGTGCTTGGTGATACACAGTACTCGGTTTACTATGACTACGTAATGAACGGGAAATTCAAAAACGAAAGTGGAGAATCGTTATGGGTGAGTCCTGGAATGGCCGGAATTGGTTTCGGTACGATGGGAGCCGTCAAACATGGAGTTAGTTCCAGGTATGAATATCGAAAAGAAAATTGCCTGGTAAGAATATATATCACTTTGGATGATCGCAAACGTCAAAAATGAAGTAGTGATTTTTGTTTTTTAAATTTGTAAATATTGCCTTTGTATTTTTCCATCAAGAGCGTTGCACTACGCTGATACGGCCTAGGCAAGTTGGCTTGCAAAAAGACCATAGTTAGCACTGCGATTCCATGGAACGTGTCCAAAGACCAAAGATGACTAGCTGTTGATCGAATGTGTACATTTTAGCTAAATACGTGAGACTGAGTTATTTTTTGGCAGACTGATTTATCACGTACGATGCAGTTTTGTTCCTAAGTTATTCCTTTTTCAGCCTATTGCCCGCTGTGATC
Source organism: Toxocara canis (assembly GCA_000803305.1). Lineage (NCBI taxonomy): Eukaryota > Metazoa > Nematoda > Chromadorea > Rhabditida > Toxocaridae > Toxocara > Toxocara canis. The sequence goes on from JPKZ01000987.1 coordinate 87,519, forward strand.
GATCGAGCAATTAAGGTGCCCGATCTGGCCTCAACAGCCGCTATGTTGGTGCTCAAGCGCCTTGGTATCAGTGGGGGTACTAGTGCAGGAGTGAATTTGATGGCATCTCTTCATCTGGCTGCAACTCGCAGGTATTTTGTACACTTTCGTATGATGTGCTGTCACTGGAAGCTTACTAACAATGACCACTTCTGATATTCGATTTGTTTCGTAATCTAACGTTCAGTGCTCGCATAAACATAAGGGCTATTTGTTACTCCGTTGGCCTATGTCTGTGCCACCTCATCAGCATTCAAAAGTTCTTTGCTCAAAGTTTTTCTTTCCCATTGGCACTGGAGTGAGATTATGAAATGATAGGTAAATAGTAAAAAGTAGTGCACAAAATAAATTCAAATGCTTTGGCCTTGGAACCTAGGAATATGTTCCTTTAATCAGCAACCCGAGACAGCTAGTGGTCAAAACCTATTATCCACCGCAGCCATGCGAGAAATGTTATTTTTAGCCGTTTGTATTGCTCTTTAAAATGCAAAATTTTCACGTCCGCATAACAATGGTGGATTCGTCATCCTTCTAAAATGCTTGTATGAGCAGAAAACTGTCATCGGCTAAAAATGATGACGAATTAAGGAAAGGTGGGCTGTTTTCTACTCAGTGGCCAGTTTTATCTTAGGCAGCGTCTCTTATGAGGGCTAGAATAATTGCGTCAAATAAAACCGGAATTGGGGAAATGGGATATGTGAGCCGGGCTCCAAGGCAGATACGGAAGTCGTCCTCCTCTTGGACACAGTTGTTTTGCTTTCGGCGTCACCTCAAACTCTTTCCTCCAACTGCTTTCGCATTTCGCTTTTGTGAAATTTGTCCGGATTACCATTCCCATCGGCCACAACGCTCTCTAGGTGTCGTTATTTCTACATGGGCTGTCGTCGAGTTTTTTGCTTGGTACTTAAGTTCTGCTATTGTCACTTCGATAAAGAACTAATTAAAAAGAATGGTATTGAGGATAACGAATACCATATGCGCAAGCGTTGAGCAGCGACAGCTTTGGGCTAGCCATTTACACGAGTATTTCGTCATGTAATGACCGTCTGAGCATACATGATTCGCTATTCACACGGTTGATCTCGCCTCGATACAATCGATGCACTTGTGGCTTAGCGTTCAATCACCGTTTGGACGCGTCTAAATTACATCTGTTCTAGAAGTGCAAATTATAGAATGGGACAAGAAGATTGTTAACTGTACCAAATCGTTTAGCTCAGCGCGACTTCTACGTGGAAAGCGACTCACAATCGTAACAATATTACCTGATCCAGGGCACTATTATGTTTCTTCCTACTACAATCGTTCGTGGATCGAAGAGAATTTCCAACCACACGGTGGGCTTCCTGTTTACGACTGCTGGATACAGGTACTTACTTATTCAATGCGTTTCGTTCATTTTCGTTTGTCATTGTAAACGACGCTAACTGCGCAATAGTTACTGAAAGTAGGCGCAGCACTTGTCGAAGATGTCTTGCACGCGCCTTTCCGTTTTTTTTAAAGAATTTTCGCAAAATTAAATTTGCCAAGCGCATTTTGTTGACGTTAGTTGTGAACGTACGTTTGTGTATGCGCCTGTATGTCGTATTTCTGTTATTCTTTGTGGCAGTTTCATCTCGACAACAACTGGAACTGCAACTCTCTTAAACTTGGCGAAAAAATTGACATCTCACTGTTTATTCATCTCCAAATCAATTTATCGATATCGCAGTTTAAAAGTGCGAAAAATTGCACGCATACATGGGTCCCGTATTTAAATTATCAGGTCGTAGAAAAACGACTCTTTAGGATGATTTCTATCAGTGACTCGACTAGATAAACTATGGATTTTTCGGATTTGGGAACGGTTTATGAAACCGGCTAGTCTGAAGTCTGATGATTAAAATTACTGAGTCATTCCACTTTGCATACTTCCTCTCGTTTTCAGGATAGCATTTTAGAAACAAGTGTGCAGTAAGTCAATCCACAAATTTCAGGAAATCGAGCAAGCAATAAAGTTGGGTACAGATCCATTGATGGGCGGCGCAAAACGGTGCACGGAAGAGCAACATCTGGCTGCACCAAGTGATTTCAGGAGTCGCCGCGCCTTTTTGTAGCTCATCTCCGACAAAAGTCATGTGCATTTAGCTTTACTGCCTAAATTCTTTTAAGGCAGCGTCATATAGGATGCATCAATGCTGTGATTAATTGGCCTTTGATAAGGGGCCAGCTATTGTTTATTAAATTTGCATTTGTAACAATCGATGTTAGAATTTCCCAAAAGACGTTTAAACGCAAAGAATTCAATGTTTCGAACGATTACTAAAATACCATGACTTCAAACGAGTAAAATATTAAGGTTAAAGTCTTTTAAAAAGTTGTGCCTAAAGTTCAATTGATTAATTTGTTGATGTTTATTAGGAGCGATATGTTACTTCGATTTTTTTCTAGAATAGGTCGAATGCGTCCGAAAAAAAAATGTTCTGCACCACTTCAACTTCATTTCTTCGCAAATATGAAAAATCGAAGTAACCTTTAGTGAAGAAGCATCTCACTCTGGAATCTTGCCTTGCCACAAACGTGTTTTTATTAACTAGAAAAAGGTTCTATCGCTTCTTGGTTTTTTTAGTTTTCAAGATTTCATTCGAGGGGGAAGAGGGGAGGGGGGGGGGAAAAAAACAGTATAATTTTAAAACGTAACTTTAATGTTGCAAAAAATATCCAATATCAATTAGACGTATTTAGTTTTTATTCGCTTTATATTACGTTTTGCTATTTGCTTCTAGTGATTTTCGTTTTCTAGCACAAGCAATAAGAATTATCGACGAGCCGTTCCGTATTTTTAGTGATCAAAAAAAAATCCTTATTTTTTTTTCTAATATTTTATTCCTATTTCACTATGCATTTTTAAGTGACTTTCTATTCAAATATTTTTTTCTGTGTGTGTGTTCTCTAATGATTCGATTGATCGCTTTGTGATATTTGTGAAAATTGTTTAGCGAACAGAACACTGCTTCCGGACGTCTTTCCACTGCCTCGGGCGTTCCGCGAATCGCTTTTTCAAAAAGGCAAAAAAAGAAATTGTTTTATGTTAAAAATCAGTTGTTTTTTTTTTCTTTTTTCGGTGTACGTATTTCTCGTTGATTGTATCGTTTTATTTTCTTTTCCTCTCAAAACTAAGCTATAGCAATAGAATTGTTCTACGATTGTTTCAAATTTCACTGATCAATGTCTGTAATGGTGTTATGCGCTGAACTGTTACTCTACTCGTAAGTTTATTTATTTTTTAATGTTCTCTCCTCTAGCCGAATTGCTCATTTCAATTTTTGCGATATGATCAGCCTAACTAATAGACGATCAAAATAATATTCATATTCATATTGAAAACCATGGAGTAAATATAAGACGTTAGTTTTTACTTGGAACATTGCCAAATATGCCTAAAAATTTTCAAATTTCTTGACAATTCGCTGAAACTTTAATATAACGCATTTAGTGTTGCCGAAAAAAAAAGAACTTTTCCAAAATGAGATCTAAGAACGAGTTTATGTGAACTTATTTGAGACAATTTTTTTAGCGCCATAGTTTTTTCGGTTCATTTTTACACCACTGTTCCCTCCATTGTGTAACAATTGTTTACAATGTTTTTCTATGCCGTTTTTCCGTAATTTCTTTGCAACGTTCTTCCTCAAATGTTTTTTTCTTCGTTTTGGAAAGTGCTCTTAAGCAACGTTTAAGTTCGCCTATGCTTGTCATTTAAAAAAAAAGGTTGTTTTAAATAGCAAAACCAGACAGTGATATTAGGTTGGCTAGGTGTTTTATTTTTGCGTTTATTGTAGGTATATCGAGCAAAAAGTTTTGCATTGTATTAGCATTGGATTTTGGCCAAGACGTTCATATCAGTTCCTAATAGTAGGTTGATCATGAAGCTTTTTTACCATATACTGCAATTATGCCCACCAGAATCATTTTGACGGGAATTGCAATGACAACAGCGAATGTCTAAATATTCGTTTATATGCGATGGCATGAACTTTGTTGTCAGTTTGTTATTCGCAAGGTTGACTTATCAAGAAATCAATTATGATGAAGAGTAGTGGGCAACAACAAAGTTTCCGGGGAGGGGAGGTTGGTTGGAGTGCTATATAACGCTTTAGCACATGCAGTATTTGGCTATGTTGTGTTGATTTGTTGTTAAGTGTTTGCATCACGTTTATTTCACTATTACTTTCTGTAAATGTACATTTAATTTTGTAAATAGGCTCTGTTGATCGAGAAAACACTGCCCTTTGATAGTTTTTATTATTGAACTCATTAAAATGTGAATGGTTGGTTCCCTGGGCACTTCGACAGTCATATTGTGTTGTTTCACCCCTTTTTATGCACACGCCATCTTTTGAAATTTTGCATCCCAAAAGTCGATTTTGCTCCAAACTATCAAAACGATTTCGTCGTGCATTCAGTTCGCAGAATTGACCGTTTTTTTATATAAGAGGAGCGGATTCGGATGACTGCATCATTCGTTCATTCGCTTTGCACGTCACAGTACGGTGCTTTGCACTGAAACGATTCTTGCCTGGACTGGAGACGCTGTGAAAAGCATTCAATCCGGAATCGATAGGAGGAAAAGTGATGAGAAGGACGCAAACGAAAAGGTTAAGAGCTGAATGCCATGAGTAATTCTCATCAAGGTGCGAAGAACTAGGCGGAGAAGAGATATGGGCTTAAAAAAATTGGAGGAATTGTTCGTCGGGAACACGATTTTCCTGACTGAAACTTGGAGGATTTAACGAACGTATGTACTAACATCGTTTTTTTCATTAAAGACAATAGCGCGTGTCGAAAATTTATCGAATATTCATAGATCGCTCGAAATCATTTTATCGTATATTCATAGATCATGATTTCATAATTTATCGAATATTTTTCATAATTTATCGAATATTTTTCATAATTTATCGAATATTTTTCATAATTAATCGAATATTTTTCATAATTTATCGAAATTTTTTCATAATTTATCGAATATTTTTCATAGTTTATCGAATATTTTTCATAATTTATCGAATATTTTTCATAATTAATCGAATATTTTTCATAATTTATCGAACATTTTTCATAATTTATCGAATATTTATAAGTCGCTCAAAATCGCCTATTCTGCGAAATTATAATCTGCGATAATGAGGCATTATCGAGTCTTCTGGTCATAATTGATAAAAAAACAAAATTACTCTTGCTTTATATGTCTCAGTTCGAAATGGGCATTCATTTCGTCAGTGTGTAATGTGCCTTAGCCGATGGCCGATTTGTGCAACGAATTTTATTAGGCTGAATAATGACCGTAAATAATAGGCGGATATATGACAGCACAAATATGATCAGAACGAAGGAGCAATGTACAGGCCATTCCTCACAGTTTTGATAGGGAAATAGTAACTGGTGAGGCGAGCACGAATCATCATCCCCACTTCTACCAAAACAAAAACAAGATAGCAAAAAACAGTGTGAAACTGAGGTACACATGGTGCGAAACCGTATCACAACAACCAATCTCTCTGCTACCACCCGCTTAAGCGTGTTGACGATTTAGCTTCAGCTTGCTTAGCCAACTTTGCATTGTTTTGCAAAAAAAGCAATTTTTCGCAAAAGTCAGAAATATCTTTAGGTCTCATGTGCAGCTTTGACTTTTCTACATGTCATAAGCCGTACGTAATGAAAGAGCTTTGCAAAATGCTCACATTTGAATGAAATTTTCGCAGGACGGGCTCAGGATTAGGGAAACCATATATTCGACCTAGAGAAAAGCTGAAGTTTGGCTCTTGTAATTTCTCTCTAGCAGCAAGGTAGAGATAGCTTTTGGGGGATTGAACTCGAGTTTTAAAAGCATTGATTCATACTCTTTGTATAGGCAATAAAAGCTTGACTAACAGTTCACTTATCGGTTTGGTCAAGTAAGATTACAGCCACCTTGTGATAACGATACGTTTGGCTACTAAGCTGACAAATGTGGCTGCCACTTTTCAAGTGCAGGTGCCATTTAGTCACATGTGGCTGCCATTTTGCCAAATGTGGCTCTCGTTCTGATTAATGCGGCCTCCGTTTTGTCAACCATGGCTGCCATATTATGTGAATACCGTTTTGTTAAATGCGTGCGCCGTTTTCGTACACGTGGCTGCCATCTTGTCGAACACCCGCAATGTTGACTTCTTTGGCCGACATTTTGTCAAATTTGGCCGTCTTTTCACCAGCCATCGCTGCCGTTTTAACATATGCGGCTGCCGTGTTATCAAGTGCGTCTGCAGCTTTGTCAAACGTGTGCACTTTTGACATACGTGGCAATCATTTTGTCAAATGTGGGTACCGTTTTGACGTATGTGGTTGTCACCAATGATTGTATTCTCGTTCATTGCTCTTCCATGATTCAGTGTTACATAACGGGTGCTGGGAACTGGAGGTGGTCGTTTTCGCATTGATCAACATATTTTCTGGAAAGGCTTTGCTTCGTTTTCGCATCGGTTCCAAGTTTCCCTGAATTTTTTAGTAGTATTCGATAGCTCCTTATTTAACATTTAAACGGAATATATCAGCTACATTTCTCTGTTCCCGTTTTTTGACACCTTCGGTCTTTTTCTGTTTAAGTTGATATGCTTATGAAAACTGTTCTTACTGTTGCAGTCTTTTGCAGTCAATAAAACGGCAAAAATTTCATGTCCTTCTTCCATATCCTTCTTCGACTGTTCTCATGTTGTGCGCTGCCACTCTTGTTATGAACGAGTACCTTTTACCTTTCTCAATGACATCCCTAATAAACTCGTATGTGTGCGCAGGAATAGTTGAACTCTTTAAAAAAAATGCAAAACCTATAGAATGCTTCTAAGTAAGAGTTGAGAGAGGGAGGCTGAAAAGCAAAAAGTACATAAATATAATCATTTCACTAAAAGAGCAGCTGATGGAAATATAGATGGGTGGGTGATGTGTATTCATCCAGTGTTCATTATTCATTCTTGGTATATTTGAAGTTTTCAGTTTTTTTTTTCTTCAGTATGCATATATATGGTCAGTGGTCAATCGTTCCTTCTCTGATTTGAGAATCGTTTGAAGTAATCGCTTTAAAAGCAAGCATTCTGGAAACGATAATATGCGATCGATTCCGTTCACGAGAGCTCATGCTATCGCACGTTTTCAATTTAATATATATATCATTCTCACCATTCTCACAGGCTCGCTTAACCAAATATTTCAGCGAAACGATTGAAATGTGCCTTAACGATGCTTGTGCTCATACACGGATGTTATCATGCAAAGTCTTCTATTGCTCTATCATGCACATTGTGCATCGAACAATGATTTTTTTTTGCAGCTCGGCGGTCAGCAATTCTCACTGAAAGTGTAAGGTTGCAGATCTAAGGCTGATAAAATTGATAGCAAAATTTCCTCTTTTCGGCTATAAATAATTCTCTATTGAGGCAACCACTAGGCAACTTTCTTAAATGAAATTCACCATAAGGCAACAACAATTTTTATATGACATGTGCAATGCGCATATAATAAAGCAAACAATTGTGCAGTATTCAGGTTCAATATAAATAAGCGAACGGAAACGAATATATAGAGGAATGTTTGGACATCGCAAAAAATTTAAAAAAAAGTCTGCTTCCTGCTTTGAGAAGATGGTAACGTTTCCTGGCTAGAATATTCCCAGGTGAATTACTCCTGAAGTATTACACAGTAAGTAAACATGTAAGGAATGCAACAAATCGCACTAACTGCCATGCTTGAAATTTGTGCAGTGATTATTAGGAGTAATTTGGCAGGCATTTTTTTGTCTTGTTTATCATTCCACTGCTTAGATTGGCAACCCTTGGGCAGTGATAAACACGGTTGAGTTTGTCCGGTATCTCACCATGCGCTTTTTACCGAATGTCATAAAATTTTTTTTTCCTTTTGCAAACTATTTTTGAGAGTTTTGGTCGCAAAAAAAAATGTTCCATTTATCGCCTAGAGTATATAACCTATCACATGTCTAAAATGCAGGGGTTTGGAGTACAACTATTTGAAAGCAATCCGCATGGATGTAGGACGCACTCAGTTGAGTGTATATGCTTATCGCCTGCCATGCGTACACGTCTTACAGTAAAGGAACAATGACGCAAGATCGTTTCCCATTCGAATATTGCCGTTTCGATCTTCGACTAGATCACCGTAATGAGTTGATGACTGATCAGCGGACAAGTGGAACAAATTATTCAAGCTGTATGTCCTGCAAAGAGAAACAACGGCGCTGCAATCAATGTTCGTAATAAAAACAGTGTTAAATCCTTTTCCTTTGCGTTTATATAAATAATCGTTGAAAACACAGCGTTATGTGCGATCCTTTTAAAATACTGAGGACTCAACGTATCCGAGAGGAAAAGCAAGGCGATTGGCCTTACAACTTCTCCAGTCAGCACTGCATTATAATTACTGGATAATGCTGGCCAAAAATATCGGCGAACTAATAATTGTCGTGTATGTTTATCCGTTTTGCTGCGCGTAATCAATCAGCACAAAAATACATGATATAGTTGAATATTTGATTCGAGTTTTGTGAAAGCCAAAAATACTGAGTGAAATAGGAATTTATCTCAAACAGGTGCCGATGCCGATTTTCAGCCAAAGTGAGAGAGGCGAATGGCGTCAGGGACAAGCTAGGCCGGCAGAAGGAGTAAGGTTGCCCAGACGAGTATCAGTAAAAACAAGGGAGGACAAAACCGCTGTTCACCGGGGAACGTCACATATGGAGCAGACCGGTGTGAGTCGGTGTCCCGACCTTATATTTGGCGGAATGCTGCAAAAAAAGAGCTAGAGTACAGTTGTTGACAAGTCGTAATGATAATCGGCTAAGCGTTGAGTGCCTTTCTATGCGCGCTCGTGGAAATAAATATTTCATTCGAAAACGTTCAATTCATAATGCTTATTCTTTAACTTACTGACTCATGCTTCGATGGGTTACTATTAGCTAATTATTATTATTAGTGATTACTATTAGCTAATCATTTACACGGGTTATTGTTTTCAATTGAGCCGTACTGAAGTTGGACACAGATTTTTTTTTCGAGTAATCGTTTCTGCGATTCTTACATTATTTCAATCAGGAAACAACCTAATTTTTAGCAACAAACACTACTCATTTTATATAAAACTGGTTCCTGAAGATAACTGTTTACAAATATCAGTTGATAAAATGACTTCAAAATCACGTCCACACGTATGGAGTTTTCTTTGCAGAAAAAAAAATTCTGAAGGTGCAAAAAAAAGATGTGTAATGGAACAACGGGTGAATAGGTAATGGCAAAATTCGAAACACCATCTGCGAACTCTTAACATATTTGCAAGGAACCTGTTTAGACTACGATATTGGCGAACCGTCACTTTCGCCTTAAATTTCTCAACAATGCTCAATTACACGGCAGCTAATTTCACTCAAAAGAAAGACGACAACATAAACGCTGACATTTGGTTCAACGTGGTAAGATCTTTGGGTCAACGTGGTACGATCTTTGGGTCAACGTGGTAAGACCTTTCTTATCATCCCATTTTCTTTATATATGCGGAGGAAAAACCAACATAAGAACAGTAATTTCATGGCAACACCGCCGCCACTAATCAAATGCGATTTTTACGCAGAGCATGAGAGCGACAATCAAAAACATAAAGCACAGGCCCAAAAATATTCACCAGTATGACTGAGTTTTCAGTTCGGTTTTCCATTTCCTAAAGCGGCTAAGACAGTTCTTTGAAAACGTTCTGATAGGTCCCCTGAATCAGTCTCATTCAATAATCTTTCAAGGCAACGCAGAAATATCAACTCCCCATTGGCGCTATTGCAGCCATTTGCAGTAAACTCATCATGCTAGCTGCGGAAATTTTGTATAAAACAGAAACAATTAATGGTAGTCATGAACGCAAGATTTGATTTTAGTCGTAGGCACGTGTCCGACTTTTTTAAAATGAAAAGTTTTTACGTTTTCAATTTTTATTGAAATCTAGATGTTACGGAGTGTATTGTACTGTTCGTTTAAGTGCCCAAAATTGATCGGTCATGACCTTCCGGTCAGTTATGGCTTAACCAAATCAAAATCTAATACAAGCAGGATCAGTATGGAAATCTTGATAAAAATTGTGAAGATTGTCGAAATCAATAACATTCTATTTTTAAAAATAGTTTGAAATGCGTCCACTAATTAATTCATTGATTGCACTTTATCAAAGAGCTGATATAAAAGGTATGCGAAAATTTTGGGAAATGCAAACTGAAAGCAAACTAACTTCCACCAAATACGCGAACAAAATATGAAAGCACCTGATCAAAACAAAATATGTGACGTTAGTCGTAGGCATTCGCCCAAATACAGTTAGACATGACATAAGCTGCAGATATCAAGACCGAAAAAAAAGCAATCAAAGCTTGGCCTAAAGGAACCAGCAATTCAGAGAATATTCAGTTAAGAATTTGAATGAGGGGAAAGTTTATTAAAAATTCTTGCTTTAAATGCATTTTCTTTGGATCAGTCACATCGTCAATAACGTAAATGAGGAATAGAGTATGGAATAAGCTCAACAAATCACTCATAAATTTGCGACTTAGATGTACGAAATGAAATGACAACAAAAAATCAAATCTCTAATTGGTAAACAGTTTTGGAAGGAAGAACTGCTTGATATGAGCCTAAAATTGAATACCCTAAAATCCCCTCCACCTCTCTTTCCCGTCTCTCTCTCTCTCTCTTTCCATCTACCTCTATTTCCATCTTTGTCTGCATCTGTATCTCTCTCTCTCTTCCTCTCACTGTAGCCGTACTGAATCCAACTTTGAGCCCAAGATAAAAACGTTGCTCATAGATCATTTAACTCACTGCTGGTCCTAGGTCCGCAGGCAATCTGTCAAAAATTGTTTACTAATTGCAAAGCATTAGAAGCAATTTTATGACGCATAGAACACCGAAGGGACGCTATGCGATAAATTTTAAGCAGAAAAAAAAAATGATTTTGTCAAAAGAAAACAACTAACATTTTGTTAGTAGAATTAAGTTTGTGATCGCTGATACCCTAGTCAGAAATTATAATGAACCCACATGATTCGTACAAAGATAACGACTTCTAACAACAAAAAAAACAGCGTACATAAAAAGTAATGAAGTATAAACGATGCAAAAAATGCAAAAAATGCAAAAAGTTGCAAAAAAGCAATCCTAGATGCAAAAAATGGGGTTAAATCCGAGAGTAATATGGATTCGGGAACGAATGATGCCTCGCTGTGTTGTATTAGTCACTGAACGTTAACCAATGGCAAATTTATAAAAATGCAAAAATTGCAGCATTTTTGCTAAAGCACTTTTTGGAGGAACTTTACTCACGAGGACAGACAAAGCAGACCGGAGAGGCATAGAAATGGAAGAAAAACGAGAGAACAATTTTACATAGATAGAATCAGGAGTATTCGATGCGCACAATAGGACTAGTGCTTTGCATTCCTTGCAACTCAGGGCGACAACATGGAATACCTCGATTGCCCATTTGTTGGAAGAGTATTCACCATTGCCTCTAAATGAAGAGCAAAGCTGAAATGGTCAACGTTAATTATATTCAGGAGTCAACGTTAGTTCTATTGCGAGGTGTTAACAGTATGGCCACTAAAAATGCTGAAATGACAATAGCATGGTCGATACCTTTCCCATGGTCGATACCTTTCCCATGGTCGATACCTTTCCCATGGTCGATACCTTTCCCATCTAGAAATGCTGTATCGTCTGTCACATGCAAACATGCACGCATTACGTGGGTGCTTGCTTGTAATTAACAAATTATGGCCTGAATTTTTAGCTGTAATAGATAAAGCCCCCTATTTTTCTAATAGCTGAGAGCAGCACCATGTTTTTTATTGAATGAATTGAAGGTTGTTGAAGCTATCTGACTTGAATTTTACTTACAGGAAGCGATGTGTCTGCGATCGGCAGAAGAATAGAAAATTCAAGTAGCAGAAAATTTTGTGTGAATCTTCAGAAATCGCACATTTTTATGTCACCTTACACTAAAATGATGATTGGCAGGCAGCCAGGATAGGGGAGGGAGCCTCTCTTATATGTTTTCAACTCGAGCACAACTCCACTCACATATAGCATTGACCAAAATCCAAGCAACTAAGTGTTGCTGTCCGAGGCTTGAGCGATAGTTCGCATAATCGAGAATGCCTGTATCGACCGTATAGCTAGTGCTTCCATAGTCGAAAATATATTGTGTGCTTGTGAGTGTGAACGTCGATAGAAGAAGCAGAGTTCGTTGAATAATTATGCGACATATGTCATCGCGGATATGTACAGAGCACATTTTACAGGTGAGCAAAAGAAAGCGAGCGAATGAGAGAGAGATAGTTGTCTGGAAGTGACACCTGAGTAGCTAGCTTCTCCTTGATGCCCCTTTATATGGTACCAAATGAGACGTCAATGAGCCAGTTTTTTTCTTCTCGAATGTCATCTTTGAAAACCACGTTCGCGCAATCGTTCACAAAAATTTGCCAATTATGGCTAACGATTGTGACTCGTGAGAAATGTGAAAACAAAACTATTTTTAAAATTACGTTGACGACATTGTCATTCCGCATACGCATATTCATTTAAATGCAAATTTGGGGTAAACTCGGGCGTTTTGATAACTGTAAAATGTGTCAAACAAGATACCGTTGATCTCAAATGACCTGGAAAAGCCAAACCTAGAGGCTATTTATTAAGATTATAGCATGAAGAGCGGAATGTCAGCATGGAAGTTTCCGCCGCCGTTTTGCTATCTTTGCGGCTGTCAATAGCAACCTCAATACCATTTAAGGTGAAAAAACGATACCTAACACTTCTAACGGTTTTTTACTTATTTGATTTGTGGGTATATTCAGTTGTCACACGTAATGGCAAGGTGAATTACTTGTATGTTTTATTTCTTCGTTGCATTACACTGTGAACCACATTGTCGACTGTGGTGTAAATAATCAACAATTTGCACAAGTGTTTGCTGATGTATATGACATTTGCAGCAGAAACGTCTAGGTGGTGTCGGTCCCGCTTGTCCAAGATAAGGTTGAGGTTAAAGGTTGAGGTTACGAAAAAAGTTTGAAAATCTGATGGCTATTCTCTCTGAAACCCTTTTCATTTCACCGACTAGGCGGTATCAGGCCGACTATATCTAGGTGACGGGTGACGGGCCTTGATCGATTCAGTTCACCGAACTAACTTAGAGTTAAAAGATTCGTTCGTTATTGGCATTAACCGAGAGGGAACTAGGTAATTCAGTATTAGTGATATTGGGTAGATAATGTCAGGTAGAGTTTGAAAGCTTGTTTTTTAATGACTTCGATTTATCCTTCTCATCGATGATATTAATTGAATAATTCCATTTTAAAGGACTACTGTATTTCCGGTCGCGAAAACCAAGTCAAAAGCCCAGCTGCCATAAGCCATTGAATATATGAATATTAAAGAATTTGGAAAGAAACAAAGATTTTTGACACCGTCGACCTCAGCAGAAGCAACAGACTCATGTGGGCCGTATATGCATATAAAATACGAGTCGGTCTTTATGATAAATTAGCGCCTCATGGACCTGGAAAGATCACACGTACGATATCTAATAGGAATTTGAGGGCTTTGCTAGCACAATCACTAGCACTAAATGAAGAACGACAGCTCGAGAAAGTATGAGGTGAAAAATGTCATAACGCCCACGCGTTGCAACCAAAACGTCGACGGTTGTAAAAATGTCAAAGAAAACCAGAGGCAAAAGGGATTACTACTACAAAAGACACATGTCGGAGGCAAATTACCTAGCATAAGCTAACTCAACAAGAATCAATGATCTGATGAATCTGCGATTGCTGAGTAAAATTCGTTCATTTTACACGATTGGTTTCTTGTTTCTATGCGATGCTTTTTTGTCCGAACACTTGCCATTATGTCCAATATGAATACCAAAAATAATCGAATATCATGGATTTTCATATTACATTGCTTCGCTGATAATATTGCGCACTAATATGATCAACCCGATCCGTATTTCTAGAACTTCGGCGGTCCTTCGGGTCTTTTTTCTGCGAGGGACTCCTAAGTGTTATGGAGTAAAATTGTGCATTTTTCGCTTTTTTTCTTTTCCCTTAAGTGTAATCGTTTAGCTTTTTTTTCTCATCGATTCTATACTCTTTGTCAAATTGGTCCATGTTCAAGATGTTGGCAATCATGATATTCATATTAGTTGATGCAGGCGCCATGTGTCAGACAATTGTGCTTTTGAAAATATGTACGGTCAGAATATATTAACGGCGGACATAAAGATGAGCAACGAGCGCAAAAATGACATATCTGTATTTCGATGGCCCCCACGATTTCACGCTTACAGTTGAACTTAAATAACGCGATGTTAATCACTAGAATTATGAGTACCGTAAACATCAATCGCTCTCCATTTATGCTTAGTGATCAGAACAAAATTGCCGGTCAATAGAGGGGGAGGGGGGGAAGGGAGGGGAGTTGCCAGCGGCCATTTGTTCGTTAGCGTAAACAATAGAGAATTATGATCGACTTCCGATGGTGAAAAAAAAATGTTCCGCACAAACTCTCAACATAATACGTGCGATTCCGTATGATCGAAAAAGTATTTTTTATCACTGATCACTGAGATCAATGACAAACGTCGCTAATGAGCGGTATCTTCTTTCACGAAATTGAAAGCAACTAAAAAACACGAAATAAAAACAGAATTTACAAGTGAAAGAGTTTTCGCTGCATTTCATATCGATATTTACGCAAATGTGATACTAACTGATTGTATGATTGATTTCAAATGCTGATATCTAGCGCTCACCGTTACGCGAATTCGAGAGATGCATGAAAAGCTACGCGAAATACAGCAATATAGCATTAGCGATGAAAATGTGGTCCAAACTTCACCCTTATGCAAATCTACAAACCCGTACAACTTCTTACCTTCAACAAAATGATGTACTCGTCATGTTACCTCATGATTGATTGTCGTTCATATGAAAAGGTTTACTATACCTAGGAATGCAAAATATATTTTATCGGGATGTGTCGCTTTTCCTATATATTTTAATTTCCTCAATAGGCATTCAGTTTCGCAGCAATAATCGTCGGTTTCATCAACGTTCACATTTAACGAATTCGTGATGCCCGTCGTTAGCACTACGCCTCAGAATATCTCGGCTTGTGACGTGATCACTAGTACAGTTCGTAGTTTGCGTATTTTGCGCGAAGAAAACTCCATCGGTTCTGCAAGTGAAGTTCCGTGCAACAGAGGAAATGCTTCTTCGGACGAATATTGAAAGCTAACAGATCGTTAGAGGGATTTGCTTGTGCTGTCGCAAATTCAGAAACCTTCGAGGACAATGAGATAATTATTAGCCTTCTTTAAAAGTTTTCCGATTAACTGATCACTGATTATAGAACAGTAGGGTTTAGATGGATGTAATTAGAGTAGTTATTAAAAATGAGTCCAAGCAATAATTTTAAAAGAATAAGCTGGTGTGCAAATCACCGAGTCTGTTTTGCAAAGTTTCGAGTTGCAGCGGCTCTATCTTATCTTCATTTCTTTAATTTAGGCGTATATATAGTTAGAATGAAGGGCTTTGAGAAGCGGGTAGAGCTATACGGCAGTATATAAATTAGGAGTCCTAAATCGACGACCAAATATTAGGGTTCGAGCTCAAAACCACCATTTTTGAGCTGCAGAAAAAACCGTTGAAAATGGATGTCTGCTCAATCAGTTTGCACCATCACAAATCAAACAAATATTTGCTGTTAGACAGACAGGCAGACAGGAAGGGCGACAGTTGGACGGACAGGATCTCCGGGATTGATGTCCGTTGGTACTTTTTTGTTTTGCAAGGAAAACTCATAAAGTAAACTATATTAATCACAGATCATATCAGCGGCGTGTCGAGCGATAATTTTTCAAGTTTCATCTTTTTGAAAAATTTCGGACTTTTCTGGACTAACATTGAACTTGATCATTCCACTGTTCTTTTCAGTGATGTTTCTGTTCCGTTCTATTCTGTATTACCTACTGATAATGATTCAGATGTGTTCAAAGCATAGTGATATTTGAATAAACTTTCTCGGACGAAAAGAAAAGGGAATAAAGTTTTGTGTACATCTCATTTTTACTCTTCATCACAAAATCGACAATCACATTTTCTTATATCCATTTCTATGTGGAATTTTTCGTCTGTTAAAAATGAATCGACTTTGATTTTGAATGATTATTTCTTGAAATCGTAAAACTGTCCCATTCAAAATCTCGAGCCCAATAGTATTTAATACAACCATGTTAGCGAAACTTATTGTAACATGAGTGAATTCATTTTGTAGGTCGAATGCAACAATGATAGTATTTTTATAAGACGCCTTTAACGTCCCTTGTCTTATGCAAATTTGGGGAGAAAAAGAAATCTTTGGAAAAAGAACTCCTTAATTGCAATTGTCCCTCCATCCGAGAATTAAGTTTCCCATTTCAGCATACTTATTGCACACAATGTTCATAAATTCTCAAGAATTCATTGCCATTTTCATTCGACTCCACGAAAATCGTTATGAGTCAGCCGCTCTTTCACACATGTCTCTCTCAAGTTCAATCGTCTTGCCGTAGTTCGGGTTCGGTCTTTGACATATGATAATAAAAACTCACCTGAAAAAACTTTTTTTTGCCTCAAGCAAGCATCCAATTGTCTCAATACCAAGGTAAGTTTTTTTTTGTTCGCGCTTGTCAATATTAGGCTTCAAACACCAACGAATTTGCGCTTTTGGATTGATTTCATCTTTTGACGCGGAAAACATGCATCATGCATGTATAAGTTCGCAGACATCAATAAGGAATTGAGGAATTCAGCAATGGTCAAAACGCTTCTCTGCGCTGCAAGCGAGAGGCTGAGTGGATCGCAGCTTTTTGAACTTTCAGCTGTGCCCTGTAACCCTGTAAATATTATGAACATTTCAGCATATCTATTCAATATATGATTTGTATATTTGTTAAAAGCTTAATTTTGCTTCTTTTTACTCGTAACCATTAACTGTTTCGCTAGAATACTGTATCATAGTGTTAGGTTTGTATCTGCTGTGTCTGCTGCACAGCAGAATTTTTGTAAGTGAATTTGTTTCATGGTTCTTTATTTGGCTAACAAGCAACAGAATTGAAAGTTACGCATCGGATCGATTATATAAAGCCAGTATGAATTTAATAACTGGCAAGCCAAAAATCGGCTCGTCAGATGCGTTCAAGAAAGCGGTTATTCAATGCTTAAATCTCCTCTCTATTCGACGGAGATGTTAAGTCTTTCATCAAAACCACACACTTTTGTAACTTAACAATGTCTTCAGAAGGACCTCACCTTCTTAAGATAAACGTTTACCTGAACGTAGTGGTTAACACATTGTACAAATGCCTTCAGTGTTCAGGCAGAACTACAGAAAAAACTCTAGGGAATATTTAATGGTTCAGGCATCTAACGTTATTCTACATTCGTAACACTTCTTTGCTTCACCTATTTCACATATCTTTCACTGCTTTCTTTTGCATTTTGTTGATGCTATCCATTGTACTTAAGAATTTCGGCACTTTGTGGCTTCTTCGATGCTGACAGGTAGGTGAAAAAGGGATGGGGGAGGGGGTATGGCGATGGTTGGAGAGAAAGGGGGAAGAAGGGGTCGAACATTGAGACAGAAATGAGCATGTCCCAGATTTTTCTCTCCTTAAAAACTATAGGGTTCATGCTTTGTGTTTGATCATTGCATCTTGAAAATAGAGACTGCTAAAAATGCATTGATGAAAATTTGAAGCATTGTGTTTGCTTGCAAAGCAACATAAATCCGCGTCGTCATCCTTTTTTTGGCAATGAAAACAACGCCCATTGCGACTTCCTAATGTGATGATCGATATTTGCTGCTGTGAAATGTGTTACACGATTGAATTTACTCTAAATTTTGAAATATAAAATTTGAAATATAAAATTCATTAAATTTATTCGCCAAAAATAATGTTTTATTCATTAGGCTATCCTTGTTATTGTTTAATTAATAACAAATTAAATTATTGGTCGGCTTACAAATTATTTACAAATAAAAGAGACCAATGAGATGCCATAATTGAAAATTTACTCTTTAATTGCAATGGAATAGTGTCTACAAAATGAGCTCCATATGAAGATTTTTAAGTGCTAGTTTGTGACTGGCTTTCTAAAACAGAAGAGATTCAAGTCGAAATGAAATACATTTCATGAAGGCTAATAGAGTAAATTGTTAGCATATGAATGAAACGATATCAGTTTAATGTTCGCAAGTAGTTGTAATCGACAGTCCACATTTCCGCTATTCATCAAATAAAATGCAAATAGTTCATTCGGATGACTTACTGAAATGTTTCATTCAATACGTATATAGCTTTCTATTTTATGGAAATCGCCTTCATGAAATGTGATATATATTGTACTTCCATGCCTATACCGAACAACATTCAACGATATTGCGCTGCACCAAACAGCTGTTGTTGAGTAAAAACTAACAAACCTTATTACTGCAACGAAAATATCGATCGTTACCCCCAGTGATATGCAGCAATCGATATAGCGATTTGGAATCTTACCGTACTCATGAAAAGCGCATGCAGCGCAACCTCCTGGCGTCCTTTCCAGCTTGTTTTTCTCATGGCGAATTCGTGTGAATAACGCCGAAAATGTGGTTAACGCATTGTTAAAATAGTTGAACATACTCCTTGACGAC
Organism: Toxocara canis; assembly: GCA_000803305.1. Lineage (NCBI taxonomy): Eukaryota > Metazoa > Nematoda > Chromadorea > Rhabditida > Toxocaridae > Toxocara > Toxocara canis. The sequence continues at coordinate 106,349 of JPKZ01000987.1, forward strand.
AGTCATTTCACGAGTTCATGTTAGCGAATCCGCTGCAGTCATTTTGGATTACTTCGATTTAGTGGTGCCACAACCAAGCGTGATCTTGTAAGGCTTTCTGAATTTGCTGCTTAGTTTAATTTATTTGTTCCATGTCTTTTTTCCACAATTCTATACCCCGAGAGACGTTTTATCTTTGATTTGCTGCAGCTTTCGTTATTTGTCAGGAATATATCGGATAAGCTCGCGCGAGACTTTCTGAGCTGTAGTTTTCTAGATTTCTAGAAATCTTGGATCGATTTTTGCTCGAAAGAGGGAACCATAGTATCGAAGCTTTACCCGAAGTCATATGCCGATTATGTAATCCATGTACCTATATTTTACGCACAAAGTCTAGGAATATCGGAACAGTGTGACCGTGAAAAATTTGATGTGAGGGTTCAATTCAACAAAGGGCACTGAAACGTTTGTATTTTTGAGGATGCCTCCAGCTGTTTCATTCTCAAATTCAAATTCTTCTACGCAAACAAATTTTTCAAAATTTTTTTGACCCTCCCCCTCCCCCCTCTACAACTCGGCCACCCCTTTTCTCCTCCTCAACATATTGGTGCAATCCATTGGCTGAGGGGAATAGTAGAATAATGGAAGAACAACAAATATCAGGAAATGTATATTGCAGCACTTTAAAAAAAACGATAAAACAGTAATAAAATCGACACTCGTATGCGTAAAAATTCTCACTGATAGTTGTAAAGAGATAAAACTGTTCGCTTTGGAAAAAAGGCTTTGTGAGTTTTAAAAAAAGCCGCTGAATAACATTGTGTACACTGTATAATATTAGGCGAGAGAAAGAAACGGAAAAGTGTAGAGAGTAGCGGAAACTCGAGTTCCATTCCAGGCGATCGCTATTGTCTAGTGAAGCACAGTCTTATTTGGTTCAAAGTGTTAAAAATTTTCGTTCTCCCATATATATTCGAAGCCATGCTGCAAAATACGACCCCTAGAATTCTTTGAAAAGCAAACAGTCTGCAAGAGGCCCACAAAAAACATTGGTTGGTCGCAGTGGTAAGTATGTGTGGGTTCAAGTGTGTTTGTGATAGTGTGCATGTGTGCGTTCGTGCGTCTGTCTGCGTCTGTGTCTTTGTCTGCGTATTTGTTCATGCCTGTGTAGTTATGTTGGTGTCTGTGCCTGTATATGTGCGCGTAGGCATTTGCATCTATATGCATGTAGTAATCCATATATTGGTCGGTCGTCCAATGATCCTTACTTACATGCGCTGCAAGTGCTTCATCGTCAGATGCTCGACCGGGTCCGCAAAAGAAAAGCATATCCGACCAAAAGCGTGACGCTTACATCATAGATGAAGGTCAGTAAATGACCTTCACTTTTTCGCTTGTCTCGCAACCACGGTTAATGCAGAACTTTTCAATCATCTACCTGCAGATACGGCCCGCCGAGAGTTGCATTTTTATCGGCGTGCTCAACAGTCACCACTGATTCTGAAATGAGTGACTAAGGATGAAAAAGTAATGGCACCTAGATAGAAGTTGACACTGGGGAGACTAACGGAAGAAGCGCAAGGCTCTGAACACCGAAACCTCCTCGTCCGTACGTCACTGCACTCGTATACCAATAAACCAATGCAAACACCAAATACAAACGTGCACAGCCACAGACACGGCCCTAACCACATAAAAATAGAGACACACTGAACATCCTGACTGGATGCAAGGCAAACAAATATCGGTATATACTGCGCGGCTTACGAGATCAGACAGGCATGCACACACTAAATCTGTACCATGTACGGCTGGCAGACACACCACATCAAGCGTAGACTCAAATGACAAACAACAGCATACGCAGACATCGGCGTGGTGTCCTTTGAGCTAGAAATAAAATGATGGAATTTGAGTACTCTTCCAGTCAAAAGCACGTCTTCGGCTAAAACACGACGTTTGCATGACGTTAGCATTAGCTTAAAGGAGCCATTTTTACAGACCGTTTTTTGAGGCGTATAAACATTGCATCAATGCAGCAGGTTCAACTATACTGCATATTACTCAGTCGATACAAGCAACATGGATGAAAAAAGGTTATCCAGTAGTATTTAACACTAAAATTCACAATCATAGCATACGCAGTAAAGTACGTCGCAAATAAAGCTTACTAATGGCCCCACTTGTCAATGCGAATACCACTGAAGGAAACTGGAGTCGAGTGAAAGTTGAATTTCCGTTTAGAATTGTTGGCAGTTAACAAAATGTGTTCACACCTCAATGCCAAATCTGTATATCGGTCTGTTTTTACTATCCTATTGCTGCCATTTTGCCTGAGTGGTTTACCTGTCGGCCAATTTAAAGATAATTATAGTCTCAATTTTTTCATACCACAAACGGAAGGGACCATCTTGAGATTATCGCAGCATTGTGGCAGTGTAGTTGCCAAAACAACTTCTCAAGAATAAATATGATTATGCATTTCTTTGTTTGGTATCTCTTTGTATCTCTCTCATTCTTTCTAAGCATTGCACACAAAAACGAATGCAACCAAAATAGAGGGCAGCAATCAGCTCTCATGTTTTTATCATCGAATAACTATATTTTGGAATTCGCTTCGTTATTTTTACAAAGACACTAATTTGTTAGCTGATGGCTCACAAATAGAGAGAGCATATAGTGAATGACGAATAACGATTCCCACAGCCGACCGCAAAATGCATTTTCGGAGATATTTACGAGTTATTTCAACACTGACTTTTCGGGACGATAATTTTTAAAGTTCACGAACAAAGTTGGCCGTCATTCATTTCATTAATAAAAATTCTGTTGTCAAGTTCTCGTTGGTGAGCGGTACTTAAAAAACATTTATTGAGAAGCATGTACAAGCGAGGTAACTCTACATTAGTTACTTTTTTGGCTTCCACATATCGAGAAGCCGAAAATAGTAAATTTCAAAAAAAGCGTGATGAGTCGATTCTTAACATGACATTGACCGATACTGTGAAATATTCTAATCCCAACCAAATACTACATTTTTCACAAGTTCTCAAGGTGTTTCTTAAAATGATGAAATTTAGGCATATTTTTTTTTCAGATTCATTATACTTCATGTAAATAGCACAGAATTCCATTGGAATTGCGGACTACGATTCATGGTGAAAATGATTCGTTCAGCCAACTTATGAAATTATAGCTTTGCACTAAGCATATGATAAATGAAAGGGCATGGTCGTATTACAAGATATCCCTTTTAAATGAAACACCTTTAATGTTAAACAAACATTTGATGTTAAGTTTCGTTAAAATGTTCGATATACGTTGGTGATAAAAATGAGAGTCAAGCATGAATCGTGGATGAATATGCCATAGACGATTGTGCTCACAAATAGTTGCACCACGGGTAATCGTTCGACAAGCCAATATAGCTGATCGACAAGCCAATATAGCTGATCGACAAGCCAATATAGCTGATCGACAAGCCAATGTAGCTGATCGGCAAGACAATATGCCTTTGTCTACAAATGTATTTAAAAAGCAGCACTTTTTGCTAGCGCAGTCATGGTTTATGGTGGAAACCATTCGAATAAGGTTGGGTAAGAGCGATCGAAAAATATCGACACATATATAACGCTGTATGCAAATCAGAGTAAATAAAATCCAGAATAGGGGAAAAAAAACACGTCGATCTATCAAAATTTTGCGAGCATCTTTCGCGTTAGTTGGGACGATACGAAAAGTGAATGTTGCAAATGCATCGCGTTTAGCACGAGAGCGTCATCCATATGTGAGCAGTGCAAAAACGAGAAAGCGCTCTCGTAATTCGGCTTGACCACAACCAAAGAAGCATAATGCACATAAAACGGAGAAGATGTTTGTTCGCTATTATAGTTCCACCAATAGAACACATAGATGTGTTACTCTGCTTCAACAAAATAGTCGTTTCCAGGCCTCTCTTATGCCCACCCCCTCCTCACATTATTTGCTGATTTCTGCATTCATATTTCTCAAAAATCGCTGCGAGTGGCATTTTAGCCATAATCTTCATCAATATCTCCTCTCCCCATCACTCCTGTCCCTTCTTCTTCCATACTCACTCCCCTCTTCCTGGTACTCACATTCCGTAAGGTTGGATTATCATTAGGTAGTAGAACACTTGGTCGCTTTCGTTACCGTCAAAAGAATTAAAACCATTAGTGAGTAATAGGCAATCCCAACAAGTTCCCTTTTTTTCCATCCTTTATTTCTGTTGTGTTAAGTTAGTCACCAATGTTATTAAAAATACTATTTGTGACGAAAATATTTTTAAAAATGTTTTTTTTTGAGAATACAACTGCGCAATTAGGTCGTATTCGACTACGCGAAACGTTGTAACACTTTAAGTTCAACCACCAAAATGAGAGCTTTTCAGTGGTTGAAATGCTTTTACTCCAATGCATTAGCGTGCTTTTGATTACTGGCTTATGTTGCTGTTGTAAATGTACATTGCCGTTTCTATGCACACAATGAATCGCTTATAGTATCTGATCAGATCAGCATAGATCAATACAAAAAAAGATCATACAATGTACAGGCCCTTATTGTTAGAACTGTGTTGCACATATGGCGTACTATGCGTTACAAACATAGTAATGTGCTGTTCATGAACAAGGCACGCCAAAGAAAAAGATCCAGGCACTGCTTCAAATAAAGGGCGCATTTGCTTCCGCATATGTACTTCGCTCTTCCTTTTCCAGGCTTCTATTGCGCCAGCAGTCCGACGTGGTCTTACTACTATAAAGTTCGTGAAACGTACCGAGGATCAGGAGCTTTATTAGCTTTGGTAATCGCTGTTCGAATTTGCATATTTATTCGATGAATGTTTATTAACGAAATGAAGAACACTCAGATACACGCGATCATTTTTGTTCGATCGACGATCAATTCAAGCGTTTGCTATCTTAAACACGCGCTATAAATCCGTGACCAATTCAAAACGTGACGATCAAGCGAGATGTCGACCAAATCGTAACATAATCCGTTGTTAGCGTCCTTTTTTTTCTAAGCTTTCATGCTCGTTTTCCGAAAAGTTCTCATTTCTTAGCCAGCAAATGATATTTGAAGCTGGGTTCAATTCTTTTCGGAATTGTATGCTGTATACGCTCAAAGATCGTCCTAGAAAACGAAACAGATGGCAGTGATTTTCTTGATCTCCCTTTCCTGTATCACTATTTTTTTTCAAAGCCATACGCCTTAGCTCATTCAGAAATTCATGTGTCGCAGCAAGATTTCGTTGTGACCTCCTAGGAGTGCCGCTTATTATGCTTGCCAATTTTTGATCTCCGCATCTTTTCTGATCGGTGAATTGAAACTATCGACCACACTGACAAACATACGTATGTGATAACTTGGCGGCTCGACAACGAGGTTTCGCTGTGTCGAGAAATGCATAAAAGTGGTAACCTCGTAAATGTTTCTGTCATTGTCGTAATTGTCGTTCGACAGATGAAGTGCTATAGCGTTTTCGAATGTGGCTTTATTTCTTTTTTTCTCGAGTGTGCAGTTTTTGTTTTCGAAAGCGAGTTTACTTCGCAGCAACGTCGCATTTTTAAGTTTTCCAAAGTCGTATGTCTATCATGCTGCTCCATACCGTATTCCGGTTCTCGTGAAAGCTGTCGTAGTATTATTTAAAATCTGAACAGCCAAATTTCACTCGAAACCCCTCCTGAATTCTCATCATTTTTTTGTCCTGTGGAGGCGATGATTCGAAGATCCTGGATGACGCGGCTATGGTGAGTATAGGATGAAGACAGGATGCAGGCCCAAATTTGTGATTGTAGTATCTTGTTTATAGGTCTTGATAGGTCTTGTTTACAATGTTCCTATGTGATGTCGATGCTTTTATGCATGCTCGTCTGGAGAATGGCGAAAAAAAGTTGCTTCCCGTCGCTTTCTTGAGGAAGAGCCCTTTCCCCTCTCCTTGCTTGACGAGTGTGCCTCCATCCATTTTTGACGTAGCAAGGGATGGGTCACTCACTCTGTGTCTACGCTGGGACGTTAAGCGCCGGTCTTTGGTTTCCTTATTCCCGTCCCCTCAGGGACGCGATTTGCATGTCAACTCAAGTGCTCCAGCTTTGAACATTCTGGTTCACAGTTACAATAGATGCATGCTCTAATAAACTAGCTCACCGCTCCAATCCTCTACTAATTTTACACCGAAACGATATCTTGTTTTATTATTTATATTCATTCATTGAAACAACCAAGCATTACTATCTTGTGATGGACGGATATAAAATACTGCTTAGATAATCTTGCTTAACTTTGCTTGTATAGTCTCCATAAACGCTTCGTGAAGCGATCGGATTTTCGCATTATTTCTCATTTCCTCTTTAATTTGTTATTAATTAACGTTTGTTGAGAAGTTTTCGAAACGATAGCTAAAATGCATTAGCGGAAATGAATCGTGGACGAAGCGATTCGAGAGCAAAGTCGAGAGCGAATTCTAAATAAATGTACTAGCACACATTAAGAAGCATATATTCTCAAAATCGGCAACACGACGTTTAAAGTTCTTAGGAATGTTTATCGCCGAGTTGACGACAAATACTAACACCGTAGGATGTAATCGGCGCTCGATTCTTTTGTCGTTTTTAAATGAGCCGCATGCAGCCGTCATTTTTACTTTGACGTTAAATAAGATAATTTTGCGCATTTATTTTTGCCGTTTACTATCGGTTGCTATCGGCTGTTAAACAAACAGTTTTTTTGGCCTTTTGTATTCTACTACTCTTACATCTTTCGTCGTCCTCCTTCCCTACATTGCTACCATTGTGTTTCGGAAGCGTTTGATGCTCATATCGTAGGAGGGATAGATTATTCATGTGATGCTGCTGCAGTGGATCGAGAAGTGCGCTGATTTCGACATCGCCTGAGAAACACTATTGCATCTTGAATCAACGACTGTGTGCTGGCTAACGCGCATAAACCCTATAATGGAATCTTTGCGTTCTTTGTACGAGTTGCTTAAAATTGGTTATGAAAAAATGGTTTGCAAATTTTGCTTCGTATGCGTAATTCGATTTTTACGGCGCTTCTTAAATGAGCGTCGCCTCGCTTCTGTGACAAAAATACATAGCGCTGATTTGACACGATAACTTTAGTGGTTCTTTCTTGCGCGGACATTTGCGCCATGAGACATTTCCGCTGAAACTGATTATTGAAATTAGTGTTTTTATTTTCAAATCACTTGCACCGTAGACGAGTTAAAGAGAAAGGCAAACCACAACTCATTTTATTGTGCCATATTGTGACTGATGTAAAGAACATTTTGCCGCAAGTATTATTAAACGTATATCTCAGGATAATTGCTCTCCTTGGAGGGAACATTCTGTGAGTTTTGCAATGTATTTCACATTAGCTGGTCAATTTTTAATGTTTTATTGGGAACAAAGTTGTTTTTATATTCGAAAGGGTTGATAAATAGCTTGATGAATAGCACGAGTGACCATACACCAGCGTGAGCGTCTGTAGCTGTTGTCTGCCTTCAAACACTATACTGGATGCAAGAGTTAAGGTATGAGGTCATTAATGGGTCCAGAAGAGCGACGTATTCGATCGAGCGACACGACTGCTTCTTTACCGCGATAGTTCCCTCGCGCGACAACCCAAGTCTGCCGGGACAATCTCACGCCGAAGCCCTAGCATGAGCAAGTGCTGCGGCGCGAAAATATCCTAGCAAACTTGCGTTGTCTAGGGAGGGAACTATCTGTATAGCAAGCTTTATAGGAATCATAATAAGCTGTAATGTACCGTTCGCCATTGCTTTAAGTGGTATTGGTAGACGTTTTGAATTCGAACTCCGGGAAACGTTTGTCAGTCCGCATTCATGTGCAAAAGCCAAGATACACCGGAAACTCATGATGTGCTGTTAATGGGAAGTCCATAAAGATGGCCTGCTTAGCGAGCATTAATTCTGCATTTAAATTCAGGTCAGCGCAATCCAAGAGTGCTGATTTCATGTATTGTTCTTCTCTCTTCTTTTTTTTTTTTACTTCAAGTCAACTCTCATTTTTTCGAATCAAAGCAAATACAAAAACGCTTCATACAAATATCGTTATATCCTACTCGAAACTCGAATTCTCTCCACAATTTAGTCTGAGACCGTTGGTTCGTTTCCGTATGTAAGGCAGAATTTTTTTGAAAACGGGAGGCAAAACATTTGAAAGTGATATTTCCTCTCGCAGTTTAATATTCTAGCAAATTTAAGACGTGATTTGCTTGGCGTAATTGCGGCTAAAAGGTTTATATACCTACTACTGTACCTTCCTAGCCTTGTTTTTTGATCCGACTTTTGGAACTCATAGATTTCTTCGGGAAAAGTGCCTCGCATTGCGTAAATGCGCCACCGTTTAGATGTCATGCTTTGGCATATTCTTAGAGGTACTCTGAGAGCTATGCGTTTTTTTCTTTTTTAAGCGCCATTTTTTTCGGACTATTTTTTCGAACTTTCAAACCATTAAGCACCATTTGATCTTTTGATTTAAAATAATTAATTACCACTCAAATTGATCAGAAGATGACTCAGTTTTATAAGCGATATATTCGCATAGAAATCGCTATCCGCAATAACGCGATCTTTTTTACATTTTGGATCGTTCGACACCTCGGTGATCGAATATCTTCAAGCGCAGTTTGCTTGCATCTTACGTAACTGATAGCCGTATGCGGACAATAAAAAGAATTACTTCTTTTTTTTCCTAAAATTAATCCGGAAACTTATGCACATTGGCTACGTTGACTCCAGCTTAGTACTTGCTGTAAAGGCGTTATATGGATTCGTTGAGGAGCAGTTTGTTCGATTGTGTATCGATATTTTCACTAATCTTTTCAAATGGTAAATCTTCGTTTTAGTAAATCATCTGTTCTTACACCTATAAAAATTTCTTACTTTTCCGAGTCATGAGAATAGAAGCTGCAAAATGTTTTCCGTTTGCTAACCGTTCTTCATTATTCATGTCATGAGGTAGTTCAAAGGAAGCTACCTGTATGGTTTTTTGTACTATGGTTTTTTGTAATAAAACCGGTGTGATTGAAGCAAACGCGCATAAATTGTGTGAATTGAAAAACTTGAAAACATGCTCTCATTTTTGAGTTTTTCTAAACTTTAAACTTCATTAAAAAATGCAAGGGACTTCCGCATTCATATAATTGCATGTAGCGGATGAAAAAGTTTTATGTAGAAGCTAGCAAACTTTGCGATCAGTGTGGTGCTGTGAAGCGCTGAAATTTATTCTTTCGGCATTATTTTTAATTAGAGAGGAGGGGGGGACGGGGGGGGGGAATGCAACAAACTTTGGAGATACGTGAGTAACAATTTTCTACTTTTCAGAACGATTGCAGATGAAAAATGAGTTGATTTTTATGGGGGACTTATGATAAGGGTTTGACATTACCATAATAGCAAACGATAGCATTGGAAATATTCCTCTTATCCTCTTTTGTGTTCGGACAGGTTTTTGCTTTGTTGCTGGGCAATCAATTATTCTCAGAGTTCTTTTGTTTGGTATCCCAAAAACGCATGTTTTCAGCTATTTGTTGCTAAGTGTGCTTGAACTCATCCACAATAGTGGCTCTTCCATGTAATATACACACACAGAATTCTGCTTTATACAAGAATTCTGCCTTATAAAATCCATCATATGATAAAAATTTTCATTTTTTTTAAAATTTTTTCATTTTATATGCTATTTTCATAACATCGTTGAATCCAACGAAAAGCAAGGATAAAAATAGATTCTTCTCGTCCCTTTTTTTTTTAAAAACGGAGTCAGTGGAGAATATAGAGAATCATTGTCTAGGTGGTGTTATTTTCATTTCAAGCACTCTAGGTAATCGAAGCGATGGCATTCTTGACCGTTTTTCTGAACATAGATCAGAATGAAATATTCGTTAGAATTTTTTTACGCATGATTTTTTGAAATTTCCATTAAAGCTGTATCAGAAAATAATTCGTTTTGCTTCGAAAAAAAAATCTTTTGCAGATTTTTTTTCAAGAAGTAAAAAATTGTTGATCACGCATACGGATGAAAATGCCTCCTTCCTTGCTTGACATGATAATAACACAGCAAGACTACGGACGGTACGGCGATATATACTGGCATTAAATTGACTCCACCATTTACTGTGATTCACGTAGAAGACGTAGGAGGCATGTTTTCCCCATCAGGAAACCTAGCTTCACCGCAGATCCTCCCACGTTCATATTCTTTTTCTTGACGGTTATATATTTTGAGTGATCTAGCTTTAAAAAGTATAAGCTCTTTGCGAGGTCAGCTTTCTGATTCTGTTACATTCGCTAAAACTCCTGAATACCTTTTTACCTTAGAGTGAGGAAGAAGATATTTTAAAAAAAAAACGTAAGTGCTTAAATCGGCATATGTGTTTCCTTCAGAAGGCAATAAGTTGGGAAGCGCCACAGGGGGGAGGGAGGAGAGGGGAGTGAAGGTTGGAGATGGGAGAGGGGGATTTGCAAAATATTTACGTTAAAAATTCTGCAAAAACGAATGAGTGAATTTCACAAATGCTCGAAAACAAATCCAAAATATACACTTTTAAATATTTCTACGATTAAACAATATTTAACATGAATACCAATCAAGCAGTTGCTGCTGATATCTGATAATGAAACGGTTTGTTCATGTGATCAACGCTGCTTTCGTTTTAGGCGTCAACGTTCGACGAATTTTTTTCTTATTTCCATATAAATTTCACCAGTTGAAGTCGATCGATTTGCTTAATAAGTTGAAGCATCTCATAGCGCAAAGCGACATACCGCGTCGTACTCGTTCAACTAAAGTTGCGTTTTAAAAACTGCCTAATCAGTGATGTTTAGTAATGCAAACGGTTGGACGGTTCGGATCGTGAAGGTTTTACTTCACAATTCATTACAGCTCGCCTAAAAGCTGTAATACCTCTATTGCTTTCCCATTTGCGGCCATAATATCGTTTTATCCTCATAACGGTAGCAATACGTAAATTTCCCACCAATATAATGACGTTCTGATCCCTTATCCATCTGAATTTTATGATGCACCTTCTCAAGTATAGCGTTCACTAAATTGCTCTAATTACTCAGATGTTCGTTTTTTTCCGAGAAACAGAAGCAGTTGAACAATTGCGAAGTGGAGGCAATTCTTGAGTTATTGCTTATGATTCTCGGCCCGCTGCTTCGTAATTAATTGCGATTCGCCAATGTTTTTCTTCTAAGCAAATTTCGCTCTATCGGAATAATTTTCACATTGCATTAACATAACATGCATCGAATTATGGCAACCATTTATTTTTGCACCTTAGGGATTTCCATTCGATGGGCCGGCCCATAGCGTATTGATTAGACAACTGTTTTGGGATGGAACAACTTTTTGGTAACAGCGTATTTTAGCAATAAAAGTGACGAGCGAATATGAAAAATATTGAGAATAATAAAGAAAGGATTAATAGCGGGCTCGTTTCGAAACGTTTTTTTTAAGTGGCCGCAGAAAACTCATCTTCATGTTCACAAAGCGCGAATTCGATAAAATGCTTCAGCTTTTGCTTACGGTTTCAAATCATCGAAATGGTCGTCGCTCTGTTTTTTACTCTTTTTTTTTTTAACGATCCGCAAGTTGTGATCATATCTAAATCCAAGACGAACTGACCGTCATGTGAGCATATGGGTCATTAGGGAGTTCACGGCAAGCCATGCTAAGTTGAGTTATAGTTAGCATCTCGTTTATGGTCGAATTCGGCCTGGCTCAAACTCGTAACTATAAATATGTGAGTGAAGTCAAGTGAAAATAGGGGATGATTATGTGGTTTATCGGTAGTCTCCTCTACAGTACTAGGACCTGTTCATATCCCTAAATTGATAGTATGTTGGATGGCTGAATTGTGCTAAGGCCTGTATATGATAGCCAGGATCGTCCTTTAAATGAACGTAAGGGAGTCGGCAGGTGATTCATCAGATCTGGGTTACACTGTGAAGAGTCTAACTCTTTAGTTTGCTTTTCTAGAGTACATGAGACTGTCTTATTTGCCGCCGCGGCTGAGAGACTTTTCCATTCCGATCTTATAGTATCCTTGACCATTCTTCCATGTTAAAGGCTAATATATCTACCCTAGCCATACACTGTGAGTTTTGCGAAGTACTTTTAATCGCCATGTTAAACACCAGTCTCTTCTCTTTGAAAATGTTGTCGAATCTCTTATTTTGGAGATCATCTTCGACATTATCCGATTAAGTTGTCCCAGCATATTTCTTTGCCTTGTTTCCACCCTTGTTTCATTTTGCCGACTATCACGAGTTTATTGGGTCGATTCTGTTCTCTTCGCAATAAGTACTCCACGCTCGACTGTCACTCTTCTAGACGGTTTCCATAGCTCATCTAACGCCCCCATGATCTGGCTGGCCTCGTCGTACAGCTAGCTCTTCGTTGTCTTGTCGTCGTACAATCCGTTAAGAGGTTCTGTGCTCAAGACATCGGAAGTAGGAGCGGCAAGCGAAGCGAAGTTGAGAAGCACGAGTTAAGCCGATTGCGAGTTAAGCCGATTATCAAGGTTGGATACAAAATTCAGTCGACTGCTAATATGTTGTAATTGTGATCAAGCTTATGCAAGCATGCTGAAAATATAAACTGTCCCTCGTTTGCCGTTTCCTCGCATGCTGATATCTGAGACCGTCTCATAGCCTATAGCACAGAGTAGACCGGAGTAGTTACTCGCCGTTCCCTTTGTATCCATTCAAGGGATGGACTTTACTGCAGTCATTTGAAGGGCCAAAACAGTGACCAGAATCGACAACAACTATAACGCTGCAAAAGACACCAGAAACCGTTTTCGATTACAGATGATAAATTGAGAATGCTAATGTTCAGCGCATAGCATCGGTTGAAGCATCAAATAAGCCTGGATTCTTTGAAGAATCTTTTTTACGTTGATCGAAGAGGCAAGTACGTAAATGCGCATATTCGAATTCATTTTTGTTCGCTACATATTGTTCAGAAGCTGCGTCAAAATTGCGCCTTCGAATTGATGCGCTTTCGAGGAAAAATTGTGCACATGCACAAAGTGTATGCAAATTACGTTAGCGCATGCACACTCACCACCTATGCGCTTATGTCAGCCAGCTTGTGCATTACGTCCAACTTTTGACGCATCCAAATCTAGCATCTCAGCTATGCAACGAATTGGCCACGTCAACCACGTTTACTGGCAATAGTCGATTTCCTTGAACACGCGCGATAAGCCGTTTGCTTTCGCACCACTAACATGGTAACTGGTTGTTACTTTGAATTTCTCCACTGTTATGGAAGGCGAATTTACCTTTTACCCCCTATAACCCCTGTAAGTTGTTTATGAGTTTAGCTAACGGTGAGAAAGATGCTTGTCTATCTTTCACGGAAGCTGACAAATTAATTCAGTCTGTCCTTTCCCCTATCCACGAAAAAGATGGAGAGGAGGGTTTGTTGGAGTTAAATAGTCTTTTGAGGGGTAATATGATCGTGAAACATCAATACGATAAACGCGAAGTTGCTTATTTCTAGTCGACTGTTAATCGTTGCGTTCTTTTCTTGTTAAATCCCAATAATAGCCAAGTTCATATGAGCGTTTCTATTCTAGATTTGTTGCTTTCGGGCTGATATTCATGAGTATACGATTTGGTTACTTATATGAGCCACTCGAAATTCACCAAAGCAATAAAACTGGAAATAACTATCTGCTAAACTGAAAACATGTTCAGTGGGAAGGTCGTGATGATGATTTGAGATATGCACGACATTATGTGTGTGCCTTTCATGTCACATTTATGAAGTCTAGAAATTTGCAAAACTTTGCAAAAACAGCGAATGCAATTTTGAAAGAAAAAAAACGACCGAGAATCTATCAAAAATGAGTTGCTTATATGGAACAGTTGATTGCCAATTTGCAATTTTGAGTGTACATGCCGCACGCCGGTATGTAGGTCGAAGATTGTTTAAAGTAAAGTACATAAAAATGTCGTATATTTTATGCGATCCACCCTAAATTTTAAGGTTAAATCTTCAACTTAATTAACCGCCATGCAAACCGAATTTTGGCAATTGTCGTTTTGTATGCGCATAGAGCCGCCTTCAAAGGTAAAATGTAACACATGTAGCAAGCAGCCCGATGTGATTTAATGATGTTGTCTCGCCGTCCCATTGGTCACTTCCTAATTAGCGCCCCCTTTTGCATATCCGTTCGCTAAGCAGCTGTCTTAAGCAAATTCTCTTCAATTTGTCGCCAATCGCCTTTTGCAAAGCCTTTAATTATGTTGCTTTGTCTGCTTTTCTAATAACGAATAATTACCAGGACAATCGAATCTTCTTTGTTATAATCGTTAAGCGAACGAAAAGTCAATAGTTAATTTCTTGAAATAGAAGAGTCCATTCGAATAGTAATGTGAATCCGTGATGAGCTACTTTCTGATTTTATCGCTTCTTATCAGCGTTCTGTTTGAGTTCACTTCAATATTTACCTCTAAAATTTTTGTTCCACTTCAGGTCATTCTTTTTAAAACAATCTCAGGCATAGTTTTGCATAGTTCACATATTTGACTACGCGATTTATGCCTCTTTATTCACCACAAACACTAACAGCATTAGCAAATGAATTGTAGAAATATCGAACGTAAAGTATAGTAAATATGGTTTGGTATGGTAGAGTTCCGAGGTTAGGCGATACCAGACTATATTTTCAGGTTGTTTTCTAAATCGTTTTAAAAATTTAAGTCCTGTTCGCTCTGAATTTAGACAGAAAATTTTGAACTGACTTTTAAACCATAAGATATCCAGTAAATTTTCTAAAATATTCGACATTTTCTTTAGCGAATTCGACCATGCTGCCTTCTAAATGCCTTTTGTCTATGCTTGATTAGACTGCAATGTAAGATGCTTTTCTAATAGCTCGAAGTACGGCATGAGGCGAAAACGTCCAAATGGCTTGCCGTTAGCGCATTCGAAGCTCGTGTCTCGCTCAGAAATTGGACTTTGAATTTGTAGTTACTATTTTGCGATATTAGTTCGAAGAAATATCCCGAGGCTGCAAATTTTACAGTTTTCTAGGCGGGGAGGGGGGGAGGGAGAGGATTCATTCGAGGGGAGGGCATGTTTTTTTCAGGCTGTGTTGAGTGGTTTTTCGATTGTGGAACATTCCGTACCATTAGGTAGCGTTATTTAAGAACAAAGTCATGCCGAGGCAAAGGCATTTTATTCACTATGCTCCGACGAGTGGACTCGTTTTTTTTTTTTTGCGAAGAAGAGTGTGGTAAAGAAAAGCAATATAGATGGTATATTATGGTATACTGTGATGTCTATTTATGCCAGTATATTAAAATACAGTGTTTCTTTAGTGTTAATTACTTTTTGAAGGAAAAGCTGACAAGCAGACGAGAACATCTTTCGAAGCGTTCACACCCATTCTGTGGTAAATTCGCTTAAATTTCTTTTCACTTTAGCCAAACGGTTTATATGTGTTTGAAATGTAGCTTTTTATTGCGCTTCTGCTTGCTATCGCATTACCGAAAATGTCTATCCGTTAACTGCGTTTCGTTTTGCATTTTGATGATTTTCTGTTAGCGCTCACTCGATTGTTTTAGCATCAATTTTTCGCTTATTTTTTAC
This sequence comes from Toxocara canis, assembly GCA_000803305.1. Taxonomy (NCBI): domain Eukaryota; kingdom Metazoa; phylum Nematoda; class Chromadorea; order Rhabditida; family Toxocaridae; genus Toxocara; species Toxocara canis. The sequence goes on from JPKZ01000987.1 coordinate 121,987, forward strand.
TTAGAAAAATGCTGAAGAAATTTCTCTATACTCTTCAGTAATAGCTTTTTTTTTTTCGAATTTTTATGCATATTATTGGGTATTCTTTCTAGAAGGTTTACTGTTTTTACAAATTCTCACTAGGATATGATAAATTTTAAAGAGGGTTTTGTGTGGAATTATGAACAAGTTCTAAAGGTTCAAAATAAACCATAGTTCAGTTTTTTCTTCGTTTGAGACAAGAGTGCTTGAAAATTTGGCCGTAGAGAAGTTTCGAAGTTCTGAATTATAGAAAAAAGGGTTAGCTGTCTCTTGATGATAATACTTACACTTAATAACAAATCATAATTGGCAAACGATAGTAGTAGTTGTAAATGGCAATAATAATAGTAGCACAAATAAATAATAATATTGTGGCAAGCAGATATTGGTTCATACGAGCGACAAGGTATACACAAGTGAACTGCTCGTATAAACTAACAAAGTTCATCTGCAACATTTCCTTAGAATCTACGATTTTTTCGCTTAAATTGCATCATATTAGTGCTTCAGGTTGCCCGGTCTACTTGCACAGATCGCATCCGTTTTCTTAGCTAACGATCGGACTTGGAGAAAGTAAGCGGGTTTTAGCGAGTGCTCATTCGGCTTTTAATATTTTTGGAAATATCACCCACTCTGTGATTGAATCGACTTTATCAATGTTCGCTAATATCGCATAAGATTTCGTCATTGCTCGTTAATCTTCCCAAAGACTTTGTTACAGTTCACCAATTTTTCATTTCTCCAAAATCTGGTAATTTCAGTAAACCCTTGCAGAAAATTGAAAGATTGTAATAACTCATTGATGAAATACGGCCTTAAAACGCTTAAGAACAAAGGTTGAATAGCTTTTGTATAATAAATTGTGAACACCCATGTTTGAGATGAGAACAGGTATGCAACTGCTGTATGGCGAAAGAGAGCGTTTGCATGGTTGTCTAAAGTTGAAAAGGAGTGGGTAACTGTGCGTCATGCATATGTGCTTTTCGTCGGCTTCCTTTCAAATGGCGTTTGGAGGCGCTGTGAATAATATCAAATACGTTCGATTCGATTCAAATTTATAGTCGGAATGAATTAAACTTTATCTTGCGTGCATACTCTTCACTATGATTAGCCTACCTTATAATTTTGTCTCAAGTTCGTAATGGTAGTTGAGCAAACAAATATTTCGTGAGGTGTTGTTAGATGATTTTTTTTTCTCACCTGACCCATCCAGTATATTCTCGATAAGCGCCTCATTTCGTTCGATGAAACTGCTCAGCAACTTTTTCTTCAAGCACCGTACCTGATCTCTGCCAGTTGATACCGATTTATTTCGAAATTGCCAACTGAAACTTCTTGACAGAATCGCTTTCTCATAGATTTCCATTTCCAGCTCAAAAGCAGCATCCATAGCGTACAAAGATTGAGAATATCATCTCTCCAATAAGACTTCATTTTAAATCGATTAAATCATACTTTGTTTCCGTCTGAGGGGAGGGGACCGACTATTCATGCTTCAGACGAAACGTTTCGTAACATGTAAAACTCTGCCACGTTATTCTTTCGACCTGTTATTTGCGAACATCAATAGTAGACATCTATCGTGGTGGTTTTCAGATGCGCTTTTCTCATTTGTTTTCATTGGTCTAACCGCAACGATCAATACCCTACTTTTTAGCTTCCATAGGGAGTTAAAACTGTAAAAAAAACAGTATGTAAAGATGCGTTTCTTCACTTAGAGATAGGTCCTTTGGGAGAGCCACGTCTGCAGATTTGCCGTCTTGACTCTCGTCGCGTTGATTTTCATTTTAAGAAAACGGAAAAGTTGTTAATGAATTTCTCGACCGCGTGTTCTACGGAGGCTGGCCTTATATTAGGAAAAAAAAACGACTTACAGCTCAACAATCGTCTATCGCAAACGTTGCGATGCTCGTATATATATCAACAGTTACGTTGTTGCTAGTTCAGGTTTTCGAATTAATTAATTAACTTCCAATATTTTTTAAATCCCCATGCCTTCAATTAATTGGCTATTTTAATGAACGTTTTTGTCTATAATTTTCGAGGAATTTATCTTCATATTCCCTATGATGTAGTGCACACGTTTCTAAATATTGTTTTGATAGTGGAAGCATATTAAAAAACAAAGGGCATAAATTCTTTCCAAATTCATTTCTAATTATATACCATGTATCTACTCAGCCGTCTCTTTCATAAATTTTCACGCCAATTTACGTTAACTTTTGCATTATTTTTTCGCACTGATTTTTCAATACTTTTTAACACTAGTTTTTACAGAAATATAGATTTTTACACTAATTTCTCCACGGCCAAAGAATGGGATCGCTTGAGCATAATGGCGATCGGTTTCAATTTTGGCGTGTTACGAACAGAGATATCGGCCATGGAGTAGAATTATTTATATCTTAAGACTCGCGAATATGAATATGAATAGGTCCGATTGAACCAAAACGTACTGAGCCATAAATTTCCACATAATAATTACTTATTTTTTTTCAGCCAGTTCATTTATTCTGTTAGTTCACAACGTTGAACTATTTGGCTTTAGTTTTTTTTTTCTTACTCACTTTTTCTTACAACTTTTCTTTTCTTACTTTCCTTACTCACAACGTCGCTTTAGCTAGCGATTTTTTTCGATATAGCAGCATATGGAAAGTACTTTTTACATTTTCCAGAAGCTGTTGTATCTAACATGTTATACTTCATGTTAATTTATGCTATGTTATATTTAGGCAAAAATGAGAAAACTAGTTTCGTAAAGTCCTTTTCCTAATCTATGCTGAGCGAGTTATGGTGCATTAATTTTTGCGTGGACGAGAGCGATTTGAGACTAACGTGAAGTGATCGGTTTGATAGCAATGAGTGATGCTTAGAAAACGATGCGGGCATGCATTGAAAATTAGCGCATATAGCTAATCGTTTAACAATTTAGTGATAAGATTCAAATATGATAAAGTTTCTAGTATTATCACCACATGAAAAAAAAAGTGTTAAGCATTATATTGCCCGTACGATACTCTCTGTATTTATTTGTTTATTTGTTTAGCTTGCTTATTTATTGCTTACTCATTTGCATACTTGTCGATTCGTTGATTTGTTCGCTTAGAATTTTAGCATAGTTCGTTTTTTTAAAAATTATCGTTGTGTAATAGGGCACTGAATAAACTTTAGCGCATTTTGAGCTTCCCACAGTTGAGCACATCTGTAAACAGATGGAATATAATGAAATTTTGTGCTATAAGTAACACATGATTTCGTTATATTCCATTTGTTTGCAGATTACGTTGCATATTACGTCTAGTTTTTTATGAACACATCACCAAGACAGTATAAGCGCAGATTGTACTCTCCAATACGATTAGCAGTAAATTTCCGTTCGCAGCACTTCTTTTTTTTTGGTACCAAATCTTTGGCTGTTTGCCGAGGACGACCAATTTGCAAGTGTACTAAGTGGTTTGCAACCAAAAAAAACGAATTCTCGGCGACTGCTCGTGATTAGCACTTTATGCCTCGGAACGTAAATTTTTGCGGAAAAGAGCTTTGGAGAAAATTAGACGTTAAATACGTTTGAGGGCATATTTGGTGGGGCTTGGAGGGTGCTGGCGAAAAAAAAGCAGCGCGTATTATCAAATCAGTTTCGTTCTTGCTTGCCGTTGCCGTTGAGTTCAGTCAGTTATTGCTGAGTTACTGTTGTATTGTTCAGCGGCGTCTAAATACTGCGACTATGCACCATTGAGCGTCATGAGGCTTAAATGAATAGCGATTTAGGTAATCGGCCATGATTTTAAATGGATAACTGCTATCCCGTTTCGGTTGTCCATAGAGAATATTTCATTTTATACAACCGGAGCCTATGTACTGAATTTATACGGAACGGTATGAAACCTTTAAAATTTGTCTATTAGGCAACAGTTTTCTGCTGATATACGTTGTATACAGTAGCCTAACATCAGTATTAAGCTTAATAACAGCTGCTTTAATAGTAAAAGCTTGGTAGTATGTGACTAAATCGAAGACGGCCCAGAAAGAAAAAAAAACGCTGCCGCAATGTCACAATGTATAATGGATACGAATCAATGGGGATGGCCCCAAGCTTCGACTTTAGAATGGATGCGCAAAGATTTGCGTAAATCAAATAAAAATCGGCTAAGCTTTCTTTCACGTTAAACTGGGTCGACTTCAAAGTGACGATGCTACGGAGAGACCAACAATTACCAATGGATGCCTCATCGCCATGTTTGTGTCCAATCCGCCAATTCCTTTAGCTCGAGCAATTGCCTTTTTTTTTTCTTGCAAAACTTCTCATAGTCGGCTTACAATATAGTCGAACCATTTCTACGTTTGCTAGGTTTGATTTCAGTTATTTAGTGTTTGATAATAACATGAAATGAAATTGAATAGAGGATTTTGGTTTTCATTGTAAGCCAGAAATGTTCATTCGTTTATGTTCGTCGAAACATTTGGTAGCCGTAAAATCATTATCCATAGCCGTGGGTAATTAAAAACGTTTTGCTTTTCCGTAGCAAATAACTTTACTCGTTTTGTAAAGATATAATTTCCGACAGATTACATAATTTGACTGTTTAAGGACGCAATTATCTTAATTAAGATTCTCCTAATTACTCAGTTCATCTATTTTCACTGCATTTAGTTTTTCTCTTATCCATGAAGACCTTGTCGATTTTCTTTGTTTTTAGACTCGTCGAATGGTATTTGTCTCGTTTCAGGTACACTTAGACTATTTATATGAGCAAAGTAACGTTTTTCTCGAATTGGTGTAACCGCATTGCTTTGGTGCGGCACTGTGCCTTATAGCATTCTTTTGATGTTTTATTTTTAAATTTTTGTTTGTATTTGTTATTTTGCCGGTGCTTTCCTTTGATAATATGCGTAAACATTGTCTTCTTTCCCTGACATCCTTTCTGGCATTCCAAATTCCTGAAATTTTACCACGATTATTATGTTTGTTTGCTGGCATTTACCTTTATATATGAATCACACATACTGTTTAATATCTTCATGAGATGCCTCAATAGTGTTCCTAATTTTTGAGGCCGTCTTCAAAGTAGGACCTACCCAATTAGTGATTTTTATCAAAAAAAAATCTTCCTCTCTTTCGTCGTTCCATTTCATTTCGTAGAACATATGTTGAAGTAATGAGAAATGTAGAAATAAATAGAGAACGATAAACATTGTTTCATGCTTTACGAAGTGATTAATTGCATGTGATAAATAGTTGCTTCGATCGAATAAAAATCGTTCGAATGAAATCAATCTAGCCTAGCTAATGTACTCAGTGTTTCGCACAAGCACTCTGTTCACATTGGCTGATTGCTTGCTTGCTTGGTTGTTAAAGAAACAGTAGTTGTGTTTGTTTGTGGCCAATTTTTGAGTTGTCTCTTGGCTACTATTGATTGCTAATTTTAACGAATTCATTGAGCTCTTATAGCCATACTCATATCCATAGGTCAATGGATGTCTTACCTTGACCCCGTAAAGAGAAGGCTCGATTTTTGCGTCTATGAATATTTGTGCATGTTTTAAGTGGCAAATCACTCTACGTTGCTTGCACACAATTTGCAGCTTAATCGAACTCATTTGAGCTCCTTAGCGATAATGATTTCCGACTAAGCTGTTCCAGAGCATTCCAATATTCAAATTTTCTATACACGAAAATTTAGGGTGCAGAAGTTCGGCGTTTGAAGATTACGAGATGAATAAAGTGGAAATGGATGCCGAAAAGAAAGTAAAAATATCAGTTTTGTGGTATAAAAATAATTTTCAAAATGGAAATGGTGGATATGTCTACTTCACTTGTTTTATTGTTCCTGGCCTGGTTATAGAATACCATGTGGAGAAAATCACATCTGATTGGGTCGAACGACCCATACTATGAATATTGTACATATATACATATATATATATGCATATATGTACAATATTCATAGTATGGATCGAATATGTTTTAAATTGTAATATATTTTAAATTGCCACTGCAATCTGTTTCAGCCGAATTTAATAGTTGCAAAAGTGATGAATTTAGCCTTTTGACTATACGCAGTTTAGTGTGCAAAATATTTGAAGCTTCATCAATTTGCAATCGAATCAAAGGTAGTGATGTTGTTTCGAATTGTAACGCTGGAAGCTACAAGGAAACCAGCTGAAAATAGCAGCTGCTGTGTTTCTGAGCTGAATGACATTGAAGTACTAAAGTAAGTTTGAAACGTGTGATATAAATGTTATCCCTTTTATGGCACCTGCAAAGCAGAATTTGACGCGCAATAATTTATTTTTTTTTAGTCGGATTAGCGATGACGTTCCGAACATTTCACATTTTGGATAAGAGAGGGATGTCCATGGAAATTGCCAACTTTTAAATACGATCATGCAAGAGAATTGCGAAATTCTTCACGCTTTCGAACGTGATTCTTCAGCAAGCGGTAATGCCCCAACCGTTTAAGTGGGGTAAGAGCGTTAAATTAGCGAAAGAAAAGATAAAATTGCGCACGATTCGTCCTTTTATAAATCATAAACATATCTCAAGAAGATGAACATTTTCAGGTGTCTCTTAAGAAGGTGAACAAGATTCATAGTAAAGCAGAATGAGATGAACAATCTGCGTGGTTGGCGGGTCGCGGCCCGAATTATTCTCGTTTTGTTCACTTTGCATTGTTATGCTCAGCAAGGTTGGTTTGGTTTTCAAGTTGTATGGAACAGCTTCTTGCCGGGTCTGAGGAATATTGTTAATCGCTTTGTTTGCGAAGCTGAGAGTGTTTCAGTTTTCTTTTTTTTCCACTGAAATGAAAGATTTTATTGACTTAAAATGTTTTTGCGACTGAACAATGAATTTTGTTCTCTTTCCACTCCCCCATCCCTCCTTTTCTCAGATCGTTTTCGAAGAAGGGGGGGGGGACGAGGGAAAGGAAACGATAGGAGCGAAATACTCTAGTGGGAAAGAGTTGCAAGGAAGGAGAGTTGTAATACACACGTATAGTTTATTTTCATATCGAAATTTCGTCGGCCATTGTAATTAAAAGCCAACGCGCGACATCCTTCGACATGTCAACAACAATTGCACTTTTCGCTAGCGATTTGTTCCTATGTGTTCGACCATTATGCTGAGCTGCACCATCGTGAAGAGCAGTAACATCTTAAGAAATGCTGCAGGTGGGGGGAGGGGGGTGAAAGAGGTAACCGCATTTGGTTACTCTGAAGGTGCCAATCTGTTCACAGATTTGTTTTAGTCTCTGAACAGCTTGTCTACTGACAATCGGCTTTCCTCGTTCCGGTTCTTGGCATAAAGATTGCATCCGGTCCATAAAAGTCCGATTTTCGGGAAAAAAATGAAACAGTCACAAGAGGAAGTTTTATTCGGCGTTTGTTGATTTTGATGCTGGGCACTTTTGTTGTGCAGCCTGTGCTGGCTTGATGCATTTAGATAAAAACTTGCATCTAAACAAATACAGCCTAAATGCGTCTTCTTCTACAATATTCAGCCTTTGAACTGCCCATCGTAATAATATAAGAGGAAACGAATATTGCTAAAACTGGTTACGACGATAGGAATAGTATTTAAAGCTGAAAACCAATATGACTTCATTTTCTGTTTCGACTTGGTCAAATAGCTTCAAATCTATTGCCGTATCAAAATTCAGAACCTTTGCCTTGGAATGAAATCCTTCTATTCATAGTGTGAACACACGCATGCATTAAAGATTTCTAATGTGTTAATGGTTTTCTGGTGGACTTCTTATTTTGAGTGTTTTGAGTATTTAAGTACTGTGATCCACTTTTATGATTGCTTGTTGAGCCTAGTGTTGTATTTTATTGGCGCTGCTTTGCGGGCGGTGTCGTGTTGTTGAGCAAGCAGTGATCGTAATGGCTAACATTAGTAATTATAAGGTTGCTAAGGAAGTAATTAAATATGCGAACAATTTGCACCTTATGCAAATGACCACCACACATGACCTGTTCTTTGAGCAGCATTTCTATTACGAACATATTAGCATATATGAACACATCACAATGATAAATTGTCGTAAAGTTTGGGGAATTGCTGTTTCAAAATTCCATCTCAAATAAAAGCGGATAGGAAGAAAATTTTGATGATTTGAACCAGTTTATTTCTCGGCAATAAATTTTTTCACTCTTGAAAAATTGGAAATTAGCACGGTTGAAAATTTGTGTGCAGTTTCGATAACGCTGATAATTGTGCGATTTAGAAAAATAACATGGAAATGGAGGACATTCTTGAAGCGATGACGTGTTAAATTGAGTGAAAACATTCTATGGGGAGGCCAATAGCTATTTTTGCGAAATTCAAACAAAACTGAGAAGATTATTCGTGAAATGAAATGTGATATCGTAAAACTGAGAAGAAGGTACTCGTCCTTCCACTGTCACCCCAATTCACTATGTCCGACCACGTCAAACGTCGAAAAGGAAGGAAGAATGAGTGGAGCGAAAAGGTACAAATTCTTAGGACATGAGAAAGGTCTGTCGCCACTGAAGCACAATGTCAGTGATTGCTTCCAGACCAGATGCATGAAGAAAGTGAGTAATCGATTGTTTAGGTTGAGCCCTCGAATCCGAAAGATCTCAGGTCACCGTTTGACTGCAGTCCGCCGGCCTGCGAAGATTCAGTGGTCTATCTGTTTAGTAACCTACAGAGCTTTGCGATCCCATATTTGGTAACCTGCCCATTTTTGGGACCAGGCGAGCGTGTGAGGGGTTGGAGGGAGAGGAGGAGGGGGTGAGGTGGGAGGGATGCATTCCCTCATTCTTGTCGTTTCGGCTGCATACATTTGCACCGAATATCTCACACCAAAACAATGAAAATATCTTGATACATTAACTTCGTTTACGTTTGCCTTTCCTATCTTTCATTATGATATGCGTTTTTTGACATGAACTCTAAGTTGTAGCTTCATAAGGTAGGTAGGAACTGCCCAATACATAGTCACTGATCAGTACAAAATGGTGCATCGAGTTGAAATTCTTGCTATCACAGGTGCAGAGCGGATTGTATATGCCGTATTGTCGAATGTCGATTATCGCTAGACATTTCATTTCGATGTATGGCGCTGGGTATTGAGTCTGAGCGCTCTCAACTCTGCAGCGAATGCTCGCTTCGTTCACCTTTGCCTCAGAACTGGAAAAATATGTAAAAATCTTTAAAAGTACAATGCAACTCAGCGGAAGGAAACTATGAAATGGGATTGTTTCCAGACTAATCATTTGCACGTCAAACAATGCGAATCTTACAAAGATTACCTCCAATTACTTGAGCAATGTCTTAGAAGACTGACTTTATGATACGTCTAATGAGTTGTGTATGGAGCCTCAGAGGGACGTGTTAAACTCAAATATCTTTTTTTTTGACTATTTGAAGATTTAAAATAAACGTCACATTTCATAGCTTTACAATCAAGAATATGGAAACGGTTTGGTGGACATGTCAAAATGATAAATGTGCAAGTTTTGTTCGATCAAATTTATCATTACTCTTCGTCTTGTTTCGCCTCCAAAACCAAAATTTCTCCTTACATATATGAGAAATTTTCTCTTCGATTTTTCCTCTTCAATTGTCGATTTCATTTCATGAATGGTTGCATTCAATGAAAAACAATACGGCACGAACGTTCTTTTAATAAAATGTTAGAAGCAAAAGAAGAAGATGAATGATTCCGGTCAACATTCTCGCTTCTAACCTGTCATTTTCCAATTGTAATCTTCGCAAAACCCATTTTTCATTCTTCAAATGTTGAAGGCTTACGGTAAATGTCACTGCTAATTCTGAAGTGATTCAAATTTATGTGCTGCACAACAGATGGACAAGAAAAGTAGATGCTTCATACTGCATCAGTTTATTCGGCTTTATTTATTATCAGCTCTACGATAATTGAACATCATGGCAAAGAAACCATTCCTCAGTTCGGGCGTATGCAACTGTTGAAGGGGAGGGGGGGGGTAGGGTTGAGATTATGAAGAGCACAATAGAAAGTATAAAGAAGTCGTAAGACGCGTGGCAGAATACATCATAGTTTTCGAGATTTTAAAAGAGTTATCGAAAATCAGTAGTAATCTTTAATGCGCCGGAAATATTTTATTGGTTTTTCTTCGGGAAGGCATTCTGAATATTGCAACGAAGCCGAATAAAAATAATGTCGTGTTCGAAATATCCTTAGGATAATGTTAAGCCGGAATCCTTAGCATAATTTGGAATCTTTTTTTGGTGTGCTATAGGAAGGGTAATTTTGATGGATTATTCGACATCGCTGCTCTAATTTTTTAAAAATTTCGTCTTTTTATCGATATCAAGTTTAGCCTAGATATTTTCGAGTACCTTCTTAGATTTATAACACATTCCCAAACAGCATCATAACAAGGTCCTGTCTTAGTGTACGTATGACCTCGTGTGTGACCTTTGATGGTAGTTCCATCTCTAGGTGAGCTTGAGTTCGAGGCACAGATTCTTTAAGGTAAATACTGTATGGGATGGCTGCTATAGCAAGTTTGCAGTTGTTCGATTCTCATCGCTAAGGCTTACAATCGTAAAGTGATTTCAGAATGGCGTGTACCAGATCCACCAGAAAATGTACGATGTAAAACAAACGCCGATAGTGCAACATTATGGTGGGAACCACCAGCAACGCTTAACGAGATTCTTGTTCGTGGCTACACGATCTCATACGGTATCGGTACACCGAGTCGACGAGTGATCATCGAAGGAGCTTATACGAATGCTTTCACAGTTAATGGACTCAGTATGTGCTCGCTTGACATCTTGTTCCTCATGAAGTTTTTGAGTGTTCGCAACCTTGTAATGCCAAATTGAATTGGATGGGCTTTTTAGTGTAATTAAGGAATTAGCATGATTCACAGGCATGATATGCAGAAAACTACCTGATGTGTCTCTAATACTATTGTGCGTACTCGGAGTTCCGAGCTGCTGAAAAGTGCGATATGCTGAATTGGCATTAGAAGCAAACAACAAGATTTTTCATGAAATGAAAAATGCTGCAGTATTGCTTCTTTAAGACGGCCACATCTATTTCAGTGATTTTGATATTCCTTTTTTTTTTTTTCGTTTGCGCATTCACGTTTAACTAACTGTTCATATATGCCGTTCAGTATTTGTTATGATTTGTTGTGTATGGGGCAAATGAAGTGCAACTTTTGATGGAATTCTCAAAGAATTAGAATTTTTGATGAAGTAAATAGTAATCTCTTATGATAGGTCAGTAGTCGTCAGTTATATGCAATGAGTGTGCAGAATTTAGCCCATAAAGAAAACGAATTTACTATATTGCTCGTATAATAAAGGTCAATCGAACGCTTTCGACTCCAGAGTCTGATACGACCTAGTAAATATTTCAATTTAAACATCGATTTTTCTAAAATTCCAGAAAAAGCTACGTTTATCAGAGTATCCGAAAAGTCTCAGAAATATTGAAAGTCCGAAAATATATCAGATCCAGATACCAGAGAAAAAAACGTATCAGAAAACTGCTGGTTATTCCTATAGATGCAGTAGGTTCCGCTGCTAACATTTCGCTAATTTGAGAGCCGAATACGACGTATGTGTTCGCTTTGACGGCCTACAATGAAGCAGAAGGCGAAGATTCTGAAAAGGTGCTTCTTACGGCGACGACAAAACTACCGAAGAAATCTGGTATGTTAGACTGTTTTGAACTAAATGATTTATGTTGCGTCCAAGCAAAGTGGCATGTTCACTGGTTTTTAGGGTTTTAAGGCTGTATTTCAGTACGATAAAAGACGGTAATCTAGTTTGAGCTTGAGATCGAGCTTGAGCTCCGCAGAGATTTGCAGTTTTGAGTATTTGCTTGAAAAAGGATGCGAGTCCAAAGCGAAAGGTTTTAGTGAACTGCTTAAGGATTGACTGAAAAATACAGATCTCATGTTTTTTAGTAATCGTGGAATGTTGTATGGTAACATTCTTACGTCGAATGGTATTTCGTATGTGAACGTCTTCAATTCATATTGCACTACTAATATGCGTTTTCTTCAAGGAATTAAAAATAGTAAACTTGAACTTGAATTGCTACGGTGCCGCGCATTGTCTTTATAAGTCAGAGAACAGAATTTGACATGACATGCTAGTCGACTCCTTCAACATTCTCGTTTATTTCGATTTCAAGTAGCGGTGCGAATGAGAAGAGATATTATTTGAAGACGCCCATCAAACGATTCATAACCGATTTCTTACCAACATAATTCTAAAAAATTACTATCTTGAATAAATTTAGATTGAATAATTTGCTAGATAGTACACTACAAGTGCTTAGTACTATAAATAAACGGTTTATAAGCCATGCTTCATGACTATAGCAAAACAATTTCAACCAGACTACAATTAAGAGAAAAAAAAGGGTATTTTGGAATATTTGTCGCCGCTAACCGCTTATACGAATGAATGTAGAAGCAAATGACGGACAAAAAGTGAGAGGAAAAGAAAAGGATATGTTTCACGAAGATGTTCTACTGGAGCAGACAAGCGTCATTCTCAAATCTCATAAAGGTGTTATAATTGTAATGCTTTCTAGGAAAAGCTGAACAAACAAACAAGGCTGTCGATTTCATTCTAGTTATGTCGTTGGCCAAACACCCCTTTAGCAAATTAGTAGAACTACGGATCCTTTCATTCAGATGATCGTCTCTTCCAATTACAAACTCCGACCAATGTTCGTGCTCGACCGTTATCACCCAGTGAAATAGAAGTTCGTTGGAGTGATCCGAATCTCGATTACGAAAATGACAACTCGGTGGAAACGGCATCTCGCAAAAGGATCTATGTTTTGCAGTGAGTTATTCTCTATTGAGCTCGTTTTTAAGAAAAATTGAAATTATCATCTGAGGGCAAGCAGCAGCTGGATTCGACTCACCCGATTCGGCGTTCACCCTCACAATTCCTTGTTGGATTCAATTCAGTTATCAAGATTTTGACCTCACATACCTATTTGTCAATCCCGAGCTCATCAAACGGTAGAACAAACGATGAATACACATTCCAGAAGTTTTGAAAATGATAACTTTTTGACTTGATAAAATATTTGAAAGTTTGGTCTAAAAAATTTCTGTTCGATAGGAATCTTGTCGATTATTTGTAATGCCTCCTAATATGGCTTGAATAATATGAAAATAAATTTTGAATTCAGGTGAAATGCAGAGGTGAGAATTTGGAAGACGAAATTTCTGGCGCGATTCTTTCACTGATGGGATTCAGTCGAATTCTTGAACAGAAACGAACATATTCATTCCATTACTAAATAATCGTTTTCCCAGTTGAACGATCAGAGATTTTTTAAATAAGTTTAATCACCGAGGTAACAGAGGAGGGCATACGGTATCGATCAAGTGCCTTTCAGGTATGGTATTCATCAGTCGGAGAGGCATGAACGGTTGACTTCTCAGGTGCGACAAGCAGTCCTTGGTGGACTGATGCCAGGCTCAGAATACGAGATAGCGGTGAAAGTGGTAATGCCCGATGGAGCCGAATCGGCGTGGAGCATGCGCGAACTTGTGCGAACGCCGAATAAAGCTAGTAAGAAACATACAAAAATCCACTCTGTATAGGATTTACTTTTAAATCCAAGTGAGTTTGGTTTTATAATTTGGATACGAGAGACCTAAAAATCGGTAGCTTTTAGGATGTCGCTAGAGCTTAGCCAATAAAGTTTCGAACGAGAGAAACCGGCGCCCCAGATAAGCTGTTGACTGCTTATACAGGTTCTTAAAATAATGGAATAAGGCGACTGATGAACTAGTGACTCTAAAACTCGAAAATCCGTTTGCAAAATTTTCTCGGCATGAGTTCATTCTCCCGCAATTCCTTTGGAAATCGAGAAAGCACAACAAATATGTTTGTTCATCTCTTACTAGTACGTTGTCCTCCTCTTGTTCTGATAGGTATTAATACCCGAAGATTCATGGGAGGAAAGCCATCCCGAAACGACGAGAGGAAACGTGACCGTACAAGAGGAACACATGACAACATGAGTGAGGTACACGACAATGTGAATCGGAATGAAAACATGGGAGCGACGCATGATAGCATAAGGAGGACACGTGACAATGTGGGTGGGACACATGGCAATATGACAGAGGCGCATGACAATGTGAACTGATACATGAGGATATGAGACGGACACGAAACGGTTTGAGTAGAACACATGAAAATATGAGAGAGACGTATGACTGCATAAGGAGGGCACGTGACAATGGGAGTGGAACACATGGCAGCAAAAGAGGGAGACATGAAAATATGAGAGAGACACTTGACACATTGGGGGGACGCATGGCAAAGTGAGTGGGATACATGACAATATGAGTGAGATGCGCGAGAGACACTGTTGGTGCGACACATGGCAATCTGAGGGAGGCGCATGACGATGAGAGGGACACATGACGATACAAGAAGGGTGCATGACAATATGAGAGGGACGCATGGCAGCATATGGAAAACATATCACACTGTGATTGTAACATGTGACAATATGAGAAGGACGCGTGACAGCATGAGAAGGACACGTAACAATGTGAATGGAACGAACGCATGAGGATACGCGAGGGGCGCATGACAATAGGAAAGGGATACACGACAGTATGAGACGGGCACGTAAAAGCATAAGTAGGACACATGACATCACGAAGGGGACACATGACGATGTTAGTGGGACATATCACAACAAGAGAGTGAGAGGGAAGACTGACAGCACAAGGGGGGAACATATGAATGCGAGTGGGACACATGACAGCATGAGAGAGACACATGGCAAAATGAGAGGGAGGCATGGCAGCACAAGGAGGACGAATAACAAAACGAGTGGGACATGTGGAGCGACACATGACAATATGAGAGGGACTCATGACGATATGACAGGGGCGCATGACGACATAAGGAGGACATAACAATCTCAGTGTGAGACGTGACAATGTGAGAGGGGCGCAGGTCAGCATGAGGAGCCCGAATAACAGTGTGACCAGAGGCACACAACAATATGAAACGGACATATGACAATATAAGAGAGCGGGGGCGGCATCACAGTGTGAGTGGGAAACATGGCAATATGAGACGGGCACATAATGGTATGAGTATAAGAGGGACGGACGATATAAGAGGGACGGACGGCAGCATATGGGGGACACATAACAATGTGAGTGATGCACGTGACGTTATTAGAGGGACGCATGACAGCATAAGGAGGACACAACAATTTGAGTGGGGCACATGACAGTATGAGAGAGGCGCGTGACAATGCGAATTGATATGTGAGGATATGAGACCGGCACGTAACGGTATGAGTAGGACACATGAAAATATGAGAGAGACGTATGACTGCATAAGGAGGGCACGTGACAATGGGAGTGGAACACATGGCAGCAAAAGAGGGAGACATGAAAATATGAGAGAGACACTTGACACATTGGGGGGACGCATGGCAAAGTGAGTGGGATACATGACAATATGAGTGAGATGCGCGAGAGACACTGTTGGTGCGACACATGGCAATCTGAGGGAGGCGCATGACGATGAGAGGGACACATGACGATACAAGAAGGGTGCATGACAATATGAGAGGGACGCATGGCAGCATATGGAAAACATATCACACTGTGATTGTAACATGTGACAATATGAGAAGGACGCGTGACAGCATGAGAAGGACACGTAACAATGTGAATGGAACGAACGCATGAGGATACGCGAGGGGCGCATGACAATAGGAAAGGGATACACGACAGTATGAGACGGGCACGTAAAAGCATAAGTAGGACACATGACATCACGAAGGGGACACATGACGATGTTAGTGGGACATATCACAACAAGAGAGTGAGAGGGAAGACTGACAGCACAAGGGGGGAACATATGAATGCGAGTGGGACACATGACAGCATGAGAGAGACACATGGCAAAATGAGAGGGAGGCATGGCAGCACAAGGAGGACGAATAACAAAACGAGTGGGACATGTGGAGCGACACATGACAATATGAGAGGGACTCATGACGATATGACAGGGGCGCATGACGACATAAGGAGGACATAACAATCTCAGTGTGAGACGTGACAATGTGAGAGGGGCGCAGGTCAGCATGAGGAGCCCGAATAACAGTGTGACCAGAGGCACACAACAATATGAAACGGACATATGACAATATAAGAGAGCGGGGGCGGCATCACAGTGTGAGTGGGAAACATGGCAATATGAGACGGGCACATAATGGTATGAGTATAAGAGGGACGGACGATATAAGAGGGACGGACGGCAGCATATGGGGGACACATAACAATGTGAGTGATGCACGTGACGTTATTAGAGGGACGCATGACAGCATAAGGAGGACACAACAATTTGAGTGGGGCACATGACAGTATGAGAGAGGCGCGTGACAATGCGAATTGATATGTGAGGATATGAGACCGGCACGTAACGGTATGAGTAGGACACATGAAAATATGAGAGAGACGTATGACTGCATAAGGAGGGCACGTGACAATGGGAGTGGAACACATGGCAGCAAAAGAGGGAGACATGAAAATATGAGAGAGACACTTGACACATTGGGGGGACGCATGGCAAAGTGAGTGGGATACATGACAATATGAGTGAGATGCGCGAGAGACACTGTTGGTGCGACACATGGCAATCTGAGGGAGGCGCATGACGATGAGAGGGACACATGACGATACAAGAAGGGTGCATGACAATATGAGAGGGACGCATGGCAGCATATGGAAAACATATCACACTGTGATTGTAACATGTGACAATATGAGAAGGACGCGTGACAGCATGAGAAGGACACGTAACAATGTGAATGGAACGAACGCATGAGGATACGCGAGGGGCGCATGACAATAGGAAAGGGATACACGACAGTATGAGACGGGCACGTAAAAGCATAAGTAGGACACATGACATCACGAAGGGGACACATGACGATGTTAGTGGGACATATCACAACAAGAGAGTGAGAGGGAAGACTGACAGCACAAGGGGGGAACATATGAATGCGAGTGGGACACATGACAGCATGAGAGAGACACATGGCAAAATGAGAGGGAGGCATGGCAGCACAAGGAGGACGAATAACAAAACGAGTGGGACATGTGGAGCGACACATGACAATATGAGAGGGACTCATGACGATATGACAGGGGCGCATGACGACATAAGGAGGACATAACAATCTCAGTGTGAGACGTGACAATGTGAGAGGGGCGCAGGTCAGCATGAGGAGCCCGAATAACAGTGTGACCAGAGGCACACAACAATATGAAACGGACATATGACAATATAAGAGAGCGGGGGCGGCATCACAGTGTGAGTGGGAAACATGGCAATATGAGACGGGCACATAATGGTATGAGTATAAGAGGGACGGACGATATAAGAGGGACGGACGGCAGCATATGGGGGACACATAACAATGTGAGTGATGCACGTGACGTTATTAGAGGGACGCATGACAGCATAAGGAGGACACAACAATTTGAGTGGGGCACATGACAGTATGAGAGAGGCGCGTGACAATGCGAATTGATATGTGAGGATATGAGACCGGCACGTAACGGTATGAGTAGGACACATGAAAATATGAGAGAGACGTATGACTGCATAAGGAGGGCACGTGACAATGCGAGTGGAACACGTGGCAGCAAAAGAGGGAGACATGACAATATGAGAGAGACATATGACACATTGGGGGGATGCATGGCAAACTGAGTGGGATGCATGACAATATGAGTGAGGTGCGCGAGAATATAGTGGGGATACCTGACACTGTGAGTGGGACACATGGCAATCTGAGAGAGGCTCACGACGATGAGAGGGACACATGACGATACAAGAAGGGTGCATGGCAATATGAGAGGGACGCATGAGGATACGAGAGAGGGGTATGGTAATGTGTGTGGGGCACGCGATGAAATGAGAGGGGCGCATGACAATATCAAAGGGGTACATGAGAAATATGAGACGGAAAGGTGACGGTATGAGCAAGGAACATGACAATATGGGAAGCACACATGCCAGCATATCCAGGACAAATAACAGTGTGAGTGTGACGCGTGACGATAGGGAGGTATGACAGCATAAAAGACACATGACAATGTGAGTGCTGCACGACAATATGAGAGGGGCACATGACAGCATAGTGGGGGCGCAGTAGAGTGTGACTGGGACATATGAAATATGAGAGGGAGAGATGATAGAATTAGGGGACGCTTGACTGTGCGATTGTAACACGTGACAACATCGGAGGAACGCGTGACCGCAGAAGGAGGACAATAATGTAAGTTGGACACATGAGATTATGGGAGGGACGCATGGCAATATGAGGGGGACATATGAGAATATGAGATGGGCAAGTTACGGTATGAATAGGACACTTGATAACATGAGAGGGAAGCGTCGCTGCATAAAGAAGAGACATCAATGTGGGAGGGGAACATGACAATATGAAAGAGGCACGTAAAGAGTATGAGTTGGACACATGACAGTATGAGACTGACGCATGACAGCGCAAGGAGGACACAAAACGATGTGAGTGTGACAGGTGACGATATGAGGAATGTGCATGACAGCATGAGGAGGACACATGACAATATGAGTGGGACAGATGACGATATGCGAGAGACGCATGAAACCTTAAAGGAGGCAAATAACAATGTGAGTGGTACACATGACAGTCTGATGGGGACGCTTGGCAGCAAAGAGGGAGACAGGACAATGTGAATGGGGTATATGACAATGTGAGACGGACGCATGACTGGATAAAGGAGACGCAAGATAATGTAAGATTTGTTCGCGGCAATCTGAGGAGGAGGCATGACAGCATAAGTAGGACGTATAGCAGTGTGAGTGGACACATGACAATGTGAGAGAGGCGCATGAGAATATGAGGACAGATGACGCATAAGGGGCACGCTTGACAATATGAAGCGGACAAGTGGTATCATGAGGCTGGCACAAAACGATATGAGTCGGACACATAAAATGAGAGGGGCGCGTGACAGCATAATGGGGAGACTTAGCGGTATGAGTGCGGTACATGACGATTTGAACGGCATACATGACAATATGAAATGGCTACATAACAGTATGAGTAGGGCGCATGACGGTATGAGAGGGACTCATAACAGGATGAACAGAACACGTAACGATGACAGTGGGACACGCAAGACGATGGGGGGGGGGCACATGGTAATATGAAGGGGACACATGACAGTATGAGGGAGACGTATGACTGCATGAGGAGGACACACAGCAGTGTGGGAAGGACATTTGACAATACTAGAGGGACTCAGGACAGTATATGCGAATGCGTATGCGTAACGGTGTGAGTGGGACACATGACGATATGAGAGGTGTGCATGGTAAAGTAAATGGGACACATAACAGTATGAGTGGGACACATGAGATTATGAGAGAGGCGCTTGACAATATGAAAATGATACATGACAATATCAGGGTCAGAAAACATTTATAGCTAGACACATGGCAGTATGAGAGGGACACATGATAGCATGTGGAGGACAGAGCAATTTGAGTGGGACGCGTGACAGTATGCAAGGGACGCATGGTAGCCTGAAGGAGACACATGACAGTGTGAGTGGGACAGATGACAATATGAGAATGCGCGTGACGAGATGAAAGGGACACGGGTAGTATGAGACGGCTAAATAACGGAATGAGTAGGACACATGACAATGTGAGATGGACGCGTGGCAGCACAATGGGGACAAACGAGAATGTGAGTGGGACATGTCACGATATGAGAGGGACGCATGACGGTATGAGGGGGGCATGTAACAATGTGAGTGGGACACATGAGAATATCAGACTGGCCAATGTCAATATGAGGAAGTCATGAGACAGTATGAGAAGGAGGCACAGGAAAATTTGGCATCGTGAGAAGCGGTCATGACAAAATGAGGGAAGCGCATGACAGTATAAGTAGGACACGTGTAGGATGCATGACAATCTGAGAGGGAAGCAGAGGAGTATTGGACAGAAACATGAGAATATGAGAGGAGCACATGAAAATATGTGGGCGACGCATGACGATATTATTACGACGCATGACTACATGATAAGGACACACGAGTGTATGAGAAGGGTACATGACGAGGTGAGACAGACATGGCAATGTAGATAGCATATATAACAATATGAGAGGGACGCGGGCAATGTAAGTGGGATTCGTGAGAATATGAGAGGAGCACGTGACAATATGGATGGACGCATGACAGTAACAATACTGGTAGACGGAAACCTGACAATATGAGGTGGACGCATAACAATACTGGGGGACGGACACCTGGCAATATGAAAGAAGTACATGAAATAAGAAAAAGGAAACACGACAATGTGAGAGAGGTGCATATCTTTCAGTTCAATCATCCTTTTGGCCGAAGTCATTCGATGAGCGTTGCCATTTCGAGGATTCCTCGATTTGTGGTTTCACTTCTGATGAAGGGGCTCCGTTGACATGGACGCGATCTCAAGCGGCTGGTAACGCGCATCTACCAAACTCTGTTCTTGGCACTGCAGGTCAGTTTCGAGTAGCTTGAAGCACATTTCCATCGCAGTCTGATACCAATTCAGCATTACAGCTCCAGAACAGGGGGTTTAGATGTGGAAATTCACATGCTTGCATAACTTGATTTTTGTCTTCTGGATTTGGTTTTGTTATCCATAGCAGTATTGGCGGCGCAGTCTGAAGGTAACTAGTTTTTTTGTTTTCGAACGTGAATTTGATCCCATCTGTTACCTATCCATTGTAAGCGTGCGCTAATGAAGAGTTTTGATCATCTGTGAGGGATTTATAGATTGAAGTTTTAGACCGTTACCACATGTGTCGAAGGATTTGTAAAAGGAGGGATACTGGCATTTCACCGTACAAGTGATGGCTGCTACCTGTTGAGCTCATTCCTCATTCTTCCTTTCCCATATTTCCATTTTTGCGTGCGTCACAATTCAAGGCCTTCCAGTTCGTGAAACAATAGAGTATGTATGGTAAGACCAAGGGTCTTTCAGGTGAACTTCAGAACTGTTGTTTGTCTTCTCATTTAGGGAGCAGCGGAGAATGAATGAGTCTTCGTCGTTCTTTTTTTCAGACCAACTTCTGGTTGAGGTTTAATCCCCACTGTTGTCTGCATTTTCGTCGTAATAATGATGCCTTGGCAATATTGGGAAATACCTAAAATGCTTGGTTTCTGAAAACCATCTCACTGAAGCTGATCTGAGTATCTCTTCGTTGTTATGCTAGGCTGCGTTCAATGAAGTAGGATGCAAAGGCATATAAGTTGAAAGGGTCGGAGGTGGGGCGTTCGGATAGACTTGTAGCCCACGGGGTCGGGTCTAATAGCGAGGTATGGAAGAGCCGGCTTTGGCTTCCTTACGTTGTGCGTTTTTTGCTCTCTTCGTAGTTAACGATGCCTCGGTAATGGTACAAGCCACATCTAACCTGGTGGCAGTAATGTTAAATATAGACTTCGGAGGCTATAAAGTGTTGGAGTTCGTACTGTTATACACTTATAATGCATACGTACTCCGTGTATAGAACAATTTTGAAAGCAGCGCGTTGCGTACTCCGAATTAATGTTTCGAACTTTATTCTTTTGCAGGACACTATTTGACATTGCAGTCAACTTCTTCACCTCATGAAAACTATGGTCGCTTGATCTCAAAATTGTTCAAATTCACAAGTGGATCTCATTTATGCGTCAGTCTATGGATTTATGTCAAACAAGAAAGCCAAGGTATATTCCATTCTTAAGTTTTAACAGATGTTTTTGGGTCTTATGAAGAAGATCACTGCGTCTTATGTAACACTTCTGAAACCGAAGCAGTTGCATGTTGGATTTTTGTAGCGATGGGGGGAGGGGGTGGGGATGGAGATGGGGTGGAGGGTCGCAGGTGAGGTGGGTGGACGGAGTCTGAAGTTTATGAACTTGAGCCCAGTCGATTAGCCGTATTAGCCATATTCGTCGCTCACCTAGAATATCGTATATCTGAGAAAAAGTCATCAACTTTGGAACAACGATCAGTTTTAATGCGCAAAGACGAAATCGCTGCACAGACTGCAAGGACGATTGGATGGAGGAGCTTAATAGAACCAACAGGGACAATAGAATGAATGCAGAATAGAGGTAGAACAACGTGTCGAGCAATGCGATAATTGGGGCATATGGGGTTTAACGAGAAATATTGGTATGTTGCGAACTCAGTTAGAAGGTTGTTTGGCTAGTCGGTTATCGTTCGACGAGGTTCATGCCTATAAGGCATTCTCTTTATAGGAGTGATGACGGTCAGGTTACACAAAGAGAACGAGCAGAAAAGTGCACTCACTATCTTTCTCGCTCACCTGAATAAGATCAAGAAGGAAAGCTGGCAATTGTTGCTGCTCAACGTTGATGCTCCGGATGCACCGTTTCAGGCCAGCTAGTTTCGTTTTCCGGTACTAAACGGGCTCCGATTCTCATGCTTAAAGTTGTAGTCGAAACTCTGTTCCGACGGAAGTGGGAGGGAGGGGGGGAAAAGGAGGGGGCACAGCAGTGCGAGGAATTTGAAAGTAGGGAATAAGCTGATGAGTTAAGCAGTTTAACTGAATGATACAGCATCGCTGCTGTTAGATATACTTCGTTTCTTCCTTTTCGTTTGTTTTAGTGTGTTGTGATTTGAGATGAACCAAATATGATATTAATAGTTTGCAGTCATTTCATGGGCGCAAATCCCAAATTGTTTCTCTGTTTTTTTCCCATAAGGAACGCCGTTCGAATATTGAGAAATTGTCATGGGTAAAACATCGTAGTTTTGAAAAATGCATCAACTAAACTCTTGACCGTTATGATCATGTCGAGCTTTAAAGCTTTCAGCTTTTTTAGTTACTTACAAGCTTGCAGCGATAACCAGTAAAGTATTAAGAAGTACTAATTCACGTAAATCTTACTGTTCCCTACAACATGATTTTGAACGATGACATATTTTCTTTTCGTCACTTCTACTTTTTTGCTATTATTTTATGTTTCCAGATTTAATATATGTTTGCTTTTTTTTGTGAAAATTCATTTTAAACAATAATTGATTTTTTTTTTTTTTGCAAAAGTGCAAGAAGTATTCATTGGTTGCGTTCCTTTATTAATATAATCTTCCCTAAAATATGCCATTGATCCAACGAATATCCTGTGATGAAAAGCGATTTCATGATTTTTAGTTGTCATTCGAAGTTCGCAAGAGTGGTAACGAACATTTCTGGATAGCGTTAGACGATATCGATATTCTTTCCGGTCGATGTCCCAAAGAATCGACTGCAATTTCGCCTGCAACTGCCAGCTTTTCTGGTTTGTATTTATTTTTGTGCGTCCTGAAAGAGGTCATTATTTTTGAAATGATATAACCGCGCTTTCTCATTACTTCTGATTATCAAATTTTTAACCGATCTCTGACCATGTCAAATAACGTCAGCAGAAAAAGAGTACAAAACAAGACTTGATAAGCAGGAGGGGAAACCGCCAGTTTCAAAATGCTCTATTGCAACCAGCAGACAATTATAAGTACAAGTTTTGCTGGGAGATGATGCATTTTATTGCCCTAATTTATCATTCAGTGCACTTCTTCATAGTGATCGTAACGTGAGGATCTTAGAACGGTGCAACTGAATTGTATGAAGCTGAACCGTTCGCAAAGGTAGGGAGCTGAACTAGACGGTGCTTGAAAGGGGTATAAGACGTGCATCATTATGAATGTGGAAAGACGTCGCGAAGCGCTGATATTTGATATATCAACAGAGTATCAATCTCCTGAGTAGGATTTTGACCAGTAGCTAAGTTCCGAGATACTCAAAATTGTGTTCGATAAAGTGCATTACATTATTGACAGCACACACACACACACAACTGTTTTTGTTCGTCTTGATTATCTGTGTAGGTTTTGACGAGTCTTCTGATTGCTGTTTTAACGAGCCTGACAAAAATCCACTGTCGTTCAGATTTTGTCCGAAAATGAATAGCAGTTAGTTGCTATACCTGGAAGAGAGTTTTAGCCAAGCGAAAATCTTTAATAACTTTGAGCCGTATGATTTCGAAGCTTTCAAATTTGAAATATGCTAAGCGGAATTTGCTTGTTCATTAGCTGTTTACGTGACTAGCGTATTTTGTGGAATACGCGGATGGACAGGTACTGACGCATCGATAGCGCAAGCACATCAGGCTTAATTTTGCAAACATATTTCGTTCGAAGTAAAATCCATTTCTAGAAGGTGTAGAGAGAGTCGTAGAAGAGTAGTGGATAATTGTTCTGATCTGCGCTACAATGTTGACGATAAGACGGCTGCTAGAAGAATCATCCGCCACTCATCATGCTTCCCTTTAAAGGACTTCTTTTAGGTCTCAAGAAAGCGTTCGTGATTTGTTTTTGTTTCAAGAATTGAACATCTTGTAAAGCTATTAAATGAAAGCATGCGCTGTTCGTTTTGCGTGATTGCAATTTTTATGACGATCACTGAATGACTGAGCTAATGTCGAGCATAGATACTTTATCAGGGACAATAAATGCTTCCGTCCTCATGATGGATCGTACCTACAGATGAACGTATGATGAGTTTTCATTTCCCTATAAATCGTTCGACACTGTGTCCGCGGAATGTCATTAGGGTCATTTATATGGGATTACGAGAGTTTCGATGCACAAGAACGCATAAAGGTAGAACCGGGACGACCGCCCAGTTAGCGTTCTAATATTTGCGAAATGCGATGGAATGGCTAGTGATTAAATCGGAATCATTACTGTTTGAAGAGAGTAGAGGGGTGGGGGATGCGGAACGAAGAGGTAGAGGGCGGAGGGCGGAAGAGGAAGGGAAGAAGTCTGGTGACTTGGAGTTTCAGAGTTCACTTATGGACAAGTCTTTCCACTAGCTCTGTGGTCCATTTCTGAGCGTTGCTTGAAGTTTAATGCTGGTTGAAGTTTCATTTATCCTACCCTTATGCAAATGTTACGTGCACAGAAACATCATCACATACGATTAAGAGCCTCAAACTTACTGCACCGCTAGACATTATTTTTTTGTGTAGTTAATTCCACTCATCCATATTCTTTTTTCTCCAAAATTTTTGTCGTCGATATTTCAGTTTTTTTAAATAGGTAATTTCTTTAAAGTAACTTTTTTTCACCGCGACGAATAAAATATTCGCATAGCTATTGTCTGCATCGATTTCGCTGGAGATTTTAGAGAGTAACTTTGTTAGTAATGCGTAATGCTTAAACGCTTAAGTTTTTTTTTCGGGGAAAACGCACATCCATTTGGATTTGGCTGATAAAGAACGGTTTTACTGGTTATGAAAACAGAGCTTATAATCTCCTTTAATCTTTGATTGGAGGTGAACAATGGAAAGATGACTTGTAAGAGGGGCGGGGGTGACTTGTACAAGGCATGCGCCCTACTGTGCCTCTGGTTCAGCAGATGGTTTTTTTTTCTCATCTTGCATATTGATTGTGGTTCCAGTGCAACACTTGTGGATAGATTCCTTTTTTACTAGTTGAAATAAAGCACATGATTTTCTTTGATGGATCATCAGTCTTCATCAGTATGGTCCACAATGATCGTTGAGCATTTGTCTTGTTGAGCATTCAGCATTTGTATATCGCAGTTTTTTGCAGTCGTGCTGTGCAGCCAATTACTTCCTAAGGTGGAACTGGCAGTTAGCATTTATGTCTCGCTTAAATGAAAAGCATCTCGATGAGCCAATTCGTCGTTTTAATTTGAAACTTTTGTTGGAACTGAAATGAATTTGAGGCAGTTTAAAACGGATTTCGCTCACATTTGCGGTAAAATTGAAACCGTAGACGATATCTTCTTTAAAAATTGCGATGCTTCTCAAATATTCTCAAAGTATTTGTTTCTCTTGCTCATCAGTGGACTCATAATAAGTGGCAGTTCTTAGAACAACGCTATTTAAGCTCTTGTACGAATGCGCGTTGTGCCTTCTACTCGTTGTTGAGTAGTTTACGCCAACTATCTTTTTCTCTAACCAACATCAACAAATTTGTTGTGATGGACAATTTCCCGGTGGGGAAACGGCGCAAAGGTTGATGAAGAGAT
Source organism: Toxocara canis (assembly GCA_000803305.1). Classification (NCBI taxonomy): domain Eukaryota; kingdom Metazoa; phylum Nematoda; class Chromadorea; order Rhabditida; family Toxocaridae; genus Toxocara; species Toxocara canis. The sequence goes on from JPKZ01000987.1 coordinate 148,137, forward strand.
TTTTCGCTAACAAAAGCGAGGAGCTCTCCCCTTACAGGTACCTCAGCAGGAGACTGTCAGGAAGCGATATCCTTGCTACGTTTGTCGTATTCTGAAACATATGACGAGCACGAAACGTCCTTATTTTGCATCTGATAAGAGATTCATTATTGCTTTATGTAGTAGTCGTACTGCCGCATTGTTTTCGCTTCACATCTTTATACAGCTTCTATCTGCTATATGTCTAAAGTGCCAGTTCGCGAAGAAATTTAGCGCAAAAGTAATATGATATGAGGAATGTTGGAGGAAAGGTGTATGTTGATGGCCTAGGGGCATAACATTCAAGCAAACCGCACATGGTAGATAATAAAGTGATAAGAATCTAGTAGCCGTAATGATTTCTTTAAAATTAGTAGGCATTTTCTAATGCGTTCAACAAGGAATCTAAAAGGCAAATTATTAATTATAAACTTAACAATTCTGCGAAGCATTCCAAAGGGTTGGCTCTGTAATGATCGCGAAAATGTTTCAATTTACTCTATAAATCTTCATACTACCAATGCAACAAAACTTCATTGCGTGCAAGTCTTTCTTTTCTAGCGGTTTTCTTTAAGCCAACTCAAAATTCGCTCCCCCATTGATGGCTATTTCCTGAATCGTCTTTGCTTGATTTCTCAAAATTTTTCGCTCATCACTAAGAACTCATTTTCGATTGTTATATACCGTTAGAGCGCAAAAGGCGTCCTTTGGAATTGATCATGTGAGTAGTCATCGCTTTAACTTACAGTCCTGCTTAGAGTACAAGCGGACACATAGGGCATAAGTGGACTATTGTGAACGTCATCTGGTAAAAGAACAGAGTGCGAGAATCTCAAGGATCCAGAAGTGCAGCTAATTTTCTGAGTTACTTTACCGTATCAATGAACCCTTTTCATTCCACATTCGATTATAGTTTTTTTTTTCGCTTCGACTCTGAATCTCTGAGGTTTTCATACTCTCTCTTAGTGCCACTATATGTCGACCCCCTTTTTCACTGTGGACCGATCACCTGTTCCCCTATTTGCTCGCTTATTAATTAGCTGAATTGTGCCTTTCCGATTAAACTGTTTTAATGTACCAGAGCTCGTTCAGAAATTTATGGGTCAATTCTTGTCAAATTTCATCGCCATGTTTTTCTGGGACCTGCGGTCTAGCCAACTTACAAAAAGATGAAAAAGGTTGGAAGAAGAAAAAAAGGAGAGGGGAAGGAGAAGGGTTCAAAAAGGAACAGAAGTGAAGCAGAGATGGGGACAAAGGAACGAAACAGAAATGGTATGAATTTTGAAGAGATGGCTGTTGAATTTAGATATGCTGTGAAAAAAAGTGTAGAATCGACGACTGCATAGGAGAAATTAGCTGCATTTTGTCGGGAAAAAATGATGTCTTAGAAATTATTAAAAACATCAATCGCTGTATTTTTCCATCATGATGCCTCTAATCGGCAGCCATCTGGCGAACGAAATCTATGCAATTGCTGTTCTGTTTCTGTTCCACTACGTTCCACTTCCATACACTTTTCTGTTCTCTTCATTCCTTTTTATCGCAACGGGACCTGCGCAGAAAAGCATATGAAAGCGGCTCTCGCATTTGGGAGACCAACGTTTGACTCCAAAACCTACTTCTATTCCATCTTCAGTAGCGTGTCATCTGGTCACCTATAAAATTTAGATTTCTTGAGAAGATCCGCAACAAGTCAGTCCAACACGAGTAGGAAGTAGATAAGGATTTTCGGAAATTTTTCGGGAAACTGTCTGAAAATCTAGGACTCATGACCGATCGTTTGGGAGTCATAAGAGTCATTAGCTGATAGTCATAAGAGTTTCCAGACCTGAAAGCCTTCCTGGTTCATCAATCGTTACTATGAAATTTTTGTCGCCGCTTGCAGATTTGGTCATAGTTCTCTTTTGAAACGTGACATATACATATATATCGTGACATATATACGTGTACATATATTTGTATACATATATATTTACATATATATATATATATATGTATACAAATATATACGTACATATATATGTGTATATATGATCTGGAGGTATGATTAAAACGAAAAGTAGAAGCGATTTCAGAATGAGTGGGTAGAAGCCATTCTTGAGGTTTGGTAAGAACAAAGGGTAGAAGCCATTTCAGAAAGCTTCCATTTATTGCGAGCAATTCGTGATTTCAGTTTTTATGTTTAAAATGATCGATATCTTGCCACATAAATCCTCCATAGACGTGCACTGTTTCGGCTGAATTGATGCAGCTAAACGTGTCTTTTATATGCTTCCTTAATTGCTTGGAAGCATAATGTTTGGTTGTTCGTTTGCTCATTTACTCACCACTTGCTTCAGTCTTTAACTTGCCAACTTGCGCTGGATCTTGACGTCTGCTATTTGCTGAACTATCCCTGTCATAGTAGGAAATTGTCGTCCTGAGACCTCTCTCAACCTTAGACTAGTTAATTGCTTGCCCCTTATGTTCACTTTATTGGCGGTGAACTCTGTCAGTGCCGAAAACGGTTCGGGGAACAACGATGAGGAGGAAAGAGGGTTTAGTGGGGAAAAGAAAGCGAGAATTGTTAGCAGTTATTCAGATAGTTGACCATAATTGGTGAAGTTGAATGTCTTAATTTCTTAAAAGCAAAAACAACAATTTCTTTGGTCTTTAAAAACAACGTAATGGCATTTAAAATAGGACAAAATGTATTAAAAAGAAAAGTAAATGGAGCCAAAAAGACGGCTTGAAAATAAAATGAAATTACTATTGTCAATGTAGCGGAATATGTTCCTTCTGAGTTTAACAAAATTTCTATGCGGTTGTTTCAATGTTGAATGTGAGCATGCTGAACTCGGACGCGTTTAATTATCCCTATCGTTTTTTTTTGCATTTCAAAAATGTGGAGTGCGAGTTCGATAGAAGGACCTTACCATGAACAGCTGTGATTTCATCGATTTCATCGTTCTCTCCATTGATGCACCTGACTATTTTTCCATCTGTCGCGATCCTGAGCTAGCAGTATCCGAGCAGCGCCATATAGACGTCGCAGCAGATCTTCCCATTTTACTTTCCATAATGCTGTGGCCGGTAGTACATAGCCTGGTGACCGGCCTGCTAGCGACATAGGTTTCGGTTGTTCGGAGTTTCCTTCTCCTAGCCTTTCTTCTTCCACGAATTACCTACAAGGCAGTAGGGGCTGCGATCTTTTTCTGCGGACCGTGCCCGCCGCGACCCATCATTGGGTACTGTGAGCGTTTTTTTAAGTGCTGGTGTGCCACCGCCAACCCCGATCACACCCTGATGGATTTCGCCGTTGGTTGGTTCGCGCATGCTTATTCAACATATTCGCAGATAACCGTCATATGGCCGTTCCACAACCCATCAACGCAACGAGTTGAGTGAAAATAGACACGACCGCTCAGCAACCATTCAACTAGCTCAACTCTCTATAGAAATACTGAATAGTATTCTTAGGCACTTAAAAATTCCTGGAAAATACCTTAAGCCATTAAAAATTAAATTGATTATTTGATTCCAGTTAAATCGTGTGGTCGAAGTTAATAAGAATTCCTACAATATCACTGAATTTAACTTTAATTTAGGAGATGCCTTTCAGCTGGTTTGAAAAACTAGATGGTTTCGCGATGGAGATAACCTTACCAGTATGGTAGAAGAGAATGCCTTTTAAAAATATTTAAAACTCTCACATACGCGATAGGATCGAGAAGGACATTTTTATAGAATGGCTGAAATGTAAGGAGTAATTTAATATTTGCTTCTCATCTAATAAAATTTAGCGTCAAATTGGGCGTTTTTTTAAAGTTTTTCGTTTTCCAGAATTTCTCAATGTGTATTGGTTCATTTCGCGCAACGAACAACGCTCAATTTCATAAACGAACGCCACTCAATTAAGAAACGAAAGCCAATATATGGCAATGCTATATTTTTTGCCTAATCAAAGTTCGAGAATTGACATATTCTGCCATATTTCGAAATTTATTTTATATTGGCTATATTTGTTGAGGAAATGAGCTCATTTCACAAGAGGACAGCTGAGCATCGTATACTGCTGTCCATTTTATTAGCGAATAGCCAGTCCATATAGGTGTCGGTTTAGCGTGCTAGTAGAGTACTGGACAATAATATTTTATAGTTTTAAATAGTTTACAGTATGATTAAAATGTTATCTGCGATCATAGTTGAATGTAGGAAATCGCTCTAAGATCACATTTTTGTGTTGTAAGACGAATCGCTATAGTAGCGCTTTTTTGTTCAAATAAATTTTCCAGTTTCGATTATGTTTTTCGATTTCTCAGCAACGGGGATCTGCATATACGAAAGCGTGACCCTTATAAGTAAGAGGTGAATCCTCGATAGAAATTACAATAATTTCCCGAAACAATTTGTAAATTATGGTTTTTTGAGAGATTTCTTTGAGCTCTTGAGACGCTTACCACAAACTGCTATCGTCTTATAGAAGAACGGTGGGGCTAATGGGGCAGTTTTTCTGTGAAGAAGCATTTCATTCTATACAGGCGTCGAATTGCCCTCATAGATCTGCAACGATTGTTCGTTTAAAAGATCTTAACGATGCTGCTTAATGTTTTCGCATTTCGGAGCTGCATCGAATTCAACAGCGCAATATTAAACGCTTTACTGCAGTTGTGACTGCATTTTGATATGTCTGTGGTGAAATGAATTGTGTGTAGCGTTTCGTGATAAAATGAAGCAATCGTCAAAAATCCCAAAAAACTGCGCAAAATTTGCCCAAAATAATCAAAGATGAACTGATTCGATTGAGAGAGAGGATCTTTATTTACAATAAAGAAAGCATGTAACAACGCCTCCAGAAAAAAAAGTATACACGAAAGCTATAATATATTCATAAGTATAAACACTGCAATTAACCATGCGTTTAAATACCCATAGACATTGATGAGAGTAGAAAAACAAGAGATCATAAGCAATGGACATGTAGGCATGCATAATAACAGTCGATAATGAATTACAGCCGGCAAGCAGCAGGTATTGTCGTTAGATCACACTGCTGCAAGCGTCGCTTAAAACAAGACAAATTACCAGCCATAACGACATCACATGGCAAGGAGTTCCAGATAGGTACAACACGAAAAGCGAAAGAGTTAAGCACATCAGTTCGACTCGTTGTCTTCCTTTCGATTTGCAGAGGGTGAAACCTCGAGCGTGATGCAAACTTTGTAAAAGAAAAAATGCTCTTGAACGGAATTCCCGAAAAACCTTTAACAATCTTAAAACATAAATGTAGGTCGAACTGAGTTCTTCGATACCATAGAGGTTTCAAATCAAAAATGCGAAGTCGCTGCTCATAATTGGGTTATTTTTGGACTTTGGGTTATTTGGATTGCTATTTTTGGACTTGGGTTATTTGGATTGCTATTTTTGGACTTGCTTTTGACTTTCTACCTCACCGAAGGCGATGATATACCGAACTAGCCGCATTTTCTGGTCGTAATCATCTTTGCTGGCAAATTTCTTCTCTCGTCGAGCTGAAAGATCTTAATCAAATGCAATCGGCTTACACATGTAAAGCCTGCTAAAATTCTGCTAGGCTAGTTTATTCGAGCAAAGCAGATTCCTCAAATTCTAGCGCCTAATACTTACACGACTGATTTTTCCAAACTTATATTTCTTGCCTAGACAGTGCTCGCAAGCTTAAATCCGACTTCTAGAAGCTTTGTGCGAAAACAAAAAACAGTGAATTTGAAGAAAAAGTTGAAAATTTTGACGTTTTACGTTTTCAGTACTACTTGTTGCTTATTAGACGCGATGTTTAACACTTTGACGGTATCATTGCTGTGCGCCGATAAACATTTCAAAGGTTACGTTTTTTAAGCTGGACTTTTTTTTGCATTTTGTATTGACCGAACTGGAATAAGACGGTTTAATTTCATGAATAGCGCATTAGAGCGCAAGGGTTCATTGTCGACGAAGGTAGTTGAAGTGAGGATTCTGGAAAAGCAGACGGATAGACGCTGTCTGGAATGTAGGAAACAATAAGTAAAAACTATTGTTGACTACTACCGTGTTTGAGTGTACGCTGATTATACGCTTACATCATTGACCTTTCCAAATGTGGATGCATAAAAATATTGCTGTGTGATTTTTGCGTCGTTTATGTTTTGTTTCAATTTTGCTGAGAATCTCAGTGGAAATTTCCTCAATTTAAAGCGAAAGAAGAACTGCGCAGTCTGTTTTGTTGTCGATTGATTCTATTTGTTGTTCTGGTAAGGAGCTGTTTTGAGACCAAAGCAAAAGATGCGGAAAAAATGGAACAGGAAAAGAAATGGATGATTTTGTTGAAATAATTCCATAAAAGCGATAGATATTCTGCGAAATCGCATCCTGATCTTCTAAGACACAATCGACATTTATCCGCTATCATATATTGAGTCATGGTTTAAAAAATTTATTAGAGGGGAGTCTGATGTTTTTGAACAGAAATGCTTGCTGCTGATCGATACAGCAGTAAAAACTCAACTGGCAAAAACCATTGTCGCTCAGTTCTTTTCATTTGGGGCGTCCATCGTAGCTCCAATTTCTATCAAAGCTTTGAATCGAATCGAATCTCTTTTTAAATCGATTGGCGAGGATTACAACTTTTTAAATATTTTCATCGAAGTCGGTGACGTTTAAGCAATGAAACAGATATTTGGTTGGAGGCTGCTTCAGGCACCATTGTTCATCCCACCAGGAAGGTGTACGCAGATTTGATGGTGCAAGGAGGTGTTTTTCTTTGAGCTGTTCATTTTTTTTTTGCTTCTTCTTCCTCTGTGGGCCCTCGATTGTGAAGGTTTAATCCATCACAACAGTTTTATTGAGAGGGAGGGATGAGACGAGGGGAGGGTAAGGGATAGGGGAGGGACAATGACCGATGCTTGTGGTACCACTGTGCTAGTTTGGTTTTGACGCTCTCGATTACAACAGGAATTTGTTAAACAAACAACGCCCCATGATTTAAATCTGCGATTCTCGTGCACCTTTACGATACTCAACACTTCTTTTTAAGGTGATCGGAAATCTAAGGTCCAATCATCTCGAAAAATCCGAGCTATGAGATACATTGTTTTTACTTGTTGAGCGAATAGAATCCAGAGAATTCTCGTTGCTGGTTAATCCCTTTAGCATTTTCTTCTGATATTTGAAGCCTTCCCTATATTTGCATGTATCGTAGAGAACAACCCAATATGTGCTCTTTATAGATCGTCCTTTAAATCGATGTGAACGGAAACGTTTGTGTGTTTTTAATAGCGAAATACACCCACAACTTTTAGTTTCTTTTTTTTCATACGACTCGTTTTTTATTGTTTTACGAGCTGCATCGGAGCTGTTTCTGATTAGTGCAACGGTTGCTCTTTTTCCTCTATTTATCTCATTCAACTGAACTTGTACGCTTCTCAAGCTTTACTCGCTGACAGCAGGCGCCACTCAGGCGCAATTCCTGCAAGCCGAATGCGAACAAAAAAACATTTTTTTTGGGGGGTGAGTGAAAAGAACATCGACTGTGGGATACGAGAAGAGAGAAGCTCAAGCTTTTATTGAGCTCAAGCTTTCATTGAGCTAAAGCGTTTACTGAGCTCAAACTGTCCTAGAGTTTAAACTTTTATAGAGTTCAAGCTTAGCCTGAGCAGTTTTGAAATATGCTTTGATTAAAAAAAAGGCGTTTTAGTGCTGATGAGTAAAATAATATAAATTGAGCAAAAAAAGTGGTAATAGTGAGCTAGATTCATTGGCATAAATATGTGGGCCATGCAAAGACTATCACCACATTGATGTGCATGATCATTTCTGCGGTTGGTCTGTAAGAAATTTTAAAAAAAAACTATGTGACCATAAGGTGGTCGTTTCACATTGATTCTCGATTTAGAATCACGAGATCAACAACGCTAACAAGCCTTCCTATCTGAGACGTTTACAAAATCCAATAACAAATGAGCATTACAAATCGTTAAACGCTCATTTGAGTAGAATATTTTTCCTCGAGCTATCGTACATTTTGGTTTGGTTTGTGCTACATTTGAACGTTATCTAGCCCAGCCGTTTCCAGAGAGTGATCTTAACTAGGAATGGCATCACCCGAGTAGCACAGTAAACCTAGAAGATAGTAGTTCGAACCGCATTTTTTTCTGGACTTACACTACGCTATCTGATTATAAAAAAGTTACAGAAGAACTTATGCGGTTTCCAATTTGAACGTATCGTTCATAAACAAATGTTCATTTTTTAAAAATATTCCCTTAGCAGAATGTTAATGAAGCTTACTGTAAATTATTTTTTCATTTTTATTAATTGCTTCTGACGAAAGTTCGGAAACGTAAACAAATTCAAAAAATTGTTCGCTAATTGTTTTACGAAATCAGTCTAAGTTGCGCTAGAAAGAAATGATACTAGAGTGTATTAGTAATCTGCTCTGCTGCCCGCACAATTACGAACGAGAGATTAACGCCAACCCCTAAAAAAGGTTCGTGTATAACATGTAATTTTTCACGATTTTGCATTGCTCTGACGCAAGTGACCAAAGTAAAGGAGAAGGGGAAAGGGAGGGGATAGAGAAGGGGCATGTACATGCATTAGGAAGTACAAAGTGGAAGTCACAGCTTGATTTATAGTCATTAACCGCGTTTCTCTCGGGCGAATTTTTGAACTTTAATTAGTCTTCACTCGTTCCTGTGTTTTTCACCAACTTTTTCAATGATTGAGTTCTTCGCCCGCGTTTCTCTCGGGCGAAGAACTCAATCCTTCCCAACACCTCTTCCCTGTTTCCTCGTTTTTGCTCAACCCCCATTGCTGATAGCTTTGTTAGCTATACTCGATGCTAGTCATGTGCAAAAAACTTACACTTTGTAGAAAAGTGCGGATGAGCGATATGCGTATTGCGCAAGAATAGAACCAATGTGTGACTTTCTCAGGGTTAATGATCACTGCCGCTCAGTTCATAATTAACGTCCACCGCGACCTAACCTGTCGTAATGCTGCGTTTGACGGCAACCCGCAATGTTAAAAGATGCGCTGCCACATCTCTCAGTGGTTGACTGAATGGATCCCTTTCATCAAATGTATATATAGATTAGGCTCAACGGGTACACCTGCTGCCGATAAGTAGATATTTGATGGGAAACAAATTCAAATGACAGATGTATGTCAAGAAGAAATCTTGAAAAAATCAAACGGAATTCATCTACATATGCCTACAACTGGACAATCATGGTTGTTCATGGCGATAGTTTTAAGCTGACAATTAGGAACGATACCATGGTAAAATTTGGCAGTCATCTTCATAATTTTGCCAGGGTTGCGAAACAGAATTTCAGAATGATTCATGAATCCGTTTGTGTGTTACAGTCCATGGAAAGCAATTAAAGAGGGGATCACGCAACGAGCTATCGTCGAAAATAATCGTACGATGCCGATTATATTAAACATAGCTCGAAATAGAATCCAAATGTACGGTAAACTGTCTTTCGAATTGAATTGAATCGAATCGAATCGAATCTTTTATTTAGTCGATAGGCAACGACTACCTCTACGATAGTACAAAATGATACAAAAATAATAGAAAGAAGATTATTTATTCCGTTTTTTTTATTCATTTATATTCCGTCAGTCAGCAAGAATGCTGATACGATAGGCACATACCATAAAGTGTTGTTCTACTTTGGCTTCACTTCACAGTGGTGCAGCGGCTTAGCGCTCTAGCAATATCTGACTGAGGAAGAGGTAGTTTTGAAAAAAGCAAGTGCGAAAGTTTCGAAAAAGGGACGATGAACGATTGCAGCTCTATTATCATGTTAGCTAGTGGCTTGATCACTGTACGCTTTATGTCAATGGCAACTATTTTACTGCAAGTAGACCAGAAAAGTTTGTGCGTAGCATAAAGGAATTTATATACCGAATTGAGCCAATTTAACCAGGATTGCGAGGGATGTCTATCGTATCAGCCCCTGGCGTGCATTCCAGCTTTTACTTCCTTCACTATAGAAATGCCCATTCCTCTTGTTATCAGAAATTCGGTGCTTAACAAGAACGGTAGTTTCGTATATTTCAATATGCTCTATGCTCGATCATTAACTTCCGCCATCATGTATTTATTCGCTTTATTCGCTTATTGATTACGTGGAGACTGTAAGATAAACATCACTCTCATAATTAATCGCCATAGGTAAACAACCGATACGAACATTTGACATCAGATATTCTACTAATAACGCCAATTCTGTTCACTATGGAACATGGAGCAGGAGCGATTTTTTCTCCATTCCATAAATATCGCAATTTGTGTTGGTACGTGTATACTCGTTGCCAGTTGCTAACAGTGGTGAGTGGATGCTAAGCTTGGTGATCATAGCTAGCAATTTATCTTTTTAAACGCACTTTAAGCTGAGAAACTTCTATTAGCTAAAAACGTCAATGAAAATGTGACGAAACGTTTTCATAATTTGCACGCCAAAAAATGGATTGTTTTATAATTTGAGTGCCATTAATAAAGGGATGTTACACAAACATACTGAAACAATTGTGTATACAATAAGAATGCATGAGAATTTTCTCGAATTGTATTTTAAAAAAAAACGGTTTCCATTTCCAGTGCTTATTGCGCTAGTATCCTTGATGAAAGACTAAAAGAGCACAAGTATGCGTTTCCTTAAGTCTCGATGGAGCCATTTAATCATAGTGGCCAACTCCGACTCCGATTTTGGCCCATTTTCTATATCTTTTCTCAGCACTTAGAAAATTTACTATATAGTAATTGTGTTGAGAATATATGATATATTTTTGTAGAATAAGTGCCACATGATAAATGTACAGCAATATTGCCAGTTAAACGGTTATGAATTCTATTTCCATTGCTTGTTTAACCTAATGCACTTTTCGTGAAAATAGTTGACAATTGCACGTTGCTATAGGCACATTCCGAGAAAGTGAGACAAAGAGAGGAGAGGGAGAGAGAGAGAGAGGAAAACACAGCCAGAACGAAATGAATGGAATTGTTTTTGATGCAAACGACCAACCTTAAATTCTCTCTAAAATAGTGATGTTTCGAAGCGAGTTTCTGTGCTGTAATACATTCCAACTCGCAAACATTCGCTCAAAAATTGATTAAATTTCATGATGTATACGCTCATAGTATCTCCATCAATTGAATCGCTATCATCATTACTGATGCTATCACAAACTGTAGTGGTCGAGTACATTTTGCTTGCCTTCTGCAGACAAACAAACGCATAAAAGCAGAACGTATCTAAACCATTAGTAGTTTGATTTCAAATAACGTTTGGCAGGTGTTTTTGATAGCTTATGTATCGCTGTTCGTCTTTCTTGCATTGTCTTACGATCGAATGTGCTAAAAAAATTAACCAATGTTCACTTATTAGTCTTGTTTTCCATTTTTCATCCCAATACAACACTATTAGCAAAGGAGAACAATTTGAAAGCGCTTTCAATTGATAATCATTCCGTTTTCGTGAATATCTAGTCGTCTTAAAGAATTCAGTAATGGATTTGATGTAACATGTTGGCTGAGATGCTATCCTATAGATGACTTGCATTGACCCATCCCATATTACTTTTTCAAACCTTGTATTTCCGCTATGTTGACTAGAGTACTTTTTCAAGATTTTTCAAATTTAATGCATCTCAATGTATTCGTAATAAGTGAGTATTAGTTCTCAAAAAGTCTTTAAGCGCAGTGCGATTATCTTCGTGGTGAGGTGGTAAGCAGATTGATAAATGAAACAAATATGTTTCTTTGTGCTCGGTCGCGTACGATCCGTAGTAGATTTACGGGTTTCGTGGAAGAAGATATTCATCTTCTGTCGGTTTTAATTTATCGAATTAAATTGTTTTGTCGTTTCAAAGGGTACACAGGTTCACTAATTACATAATCGTACCTAGCAATCATCGGAACGATGTACATTTTTGGGTGTGACATTTGCCGTATGGAATGCGTTGAAATGACCATAAGTTAGTGACGCTGTGGTGGCCAAGCGCCGCCCTTTTGTCTATGGCAAAAGAAGAACCGCCCCCAAATCCGGCGCCGCCGACCCGCTAGCACCGTGATGCTGATGCGCTCCCCGTTCCGCCGCTCAAGACGACACAGTGGAGAATTTGTGCGTGCTGCTGGCGATGAAGATCACTTTTTATGTATCGTGTCTGCTGTATGTATGAGACATCCTTGAATCAGACGAGCTTCAGAATCCGGAAGCAACTAATCAACCAATCATCCGTACAGTGCAGAATCACAATATCGTCTCTGTATTATCTCATCGCTGTCGTTAATTTTGCGAAAGTCGTTCATGAACTATTGCCTGTATCGTGTTCGAAACTTGGAAACTTCTAAGCTTTTTCTCCACTGATCTCTAACGAAATAAAGCTCTATTTTCTTGACTGCCTTTCTTTGGGTATACGATACATAGAGATTCGATTTAGTAATAAAATAAGTTAAATTTTGCATTTGCTATGGCAACGGAGTCGTATCGGTTATGACCGACTAATTGGGTTTTCAACGTATATGTAGTGTGGTGGCGACAAGTGGATTCCACATTAGCTGCTACGCGACGCACACAAAATGGCAATTCTTAAGAGGAACGTATTCGTTTTGTTGCATCTTCAGTTATTGCGACTAATCGCTGACGCAGCCGGCGCTGATTTCAACGTTCCAGGAGGTTAGCCTAATTCTCCGTCTCTAAAAATATTTTGTTAACGCCCTGTGTTCCGTAGATATTCGGCTAGGAGTTAAAGGTGATCGGGCAAGGTCGACGTGAAAACAAAGGGGTATGACTTATTAGTAATTAAAAAGTGGTGGAATTTTGAAGAGTTAGAAAATAGTTTACAAACCAATGAGGGCGGTGCTAGGGACCGGCCCGCTATCTCGATCTTTTCCCCCACCTCTTCCCCTCCGCCCCTTCCCATCCCCTCCCCGCGTCTCATACACTCAGTCGAATCTTTACTCGTACACAAATGTTCCACTCAGATAGCCTTCGTTTTTAAACGTGTAAGAAAATAAAGCCTGACTGAGAGTAAAACGCTAACGAATGAAGAAAAAGGAGTGTAGGCGTCTCATACACTCAGTCGAATCTTTACTATTGAGCGTTTTTTTCATGTGTTTTTTGTGTAAATGACAAATGATTCAAAAAGTTTCTCTCGTTCACACAGAATGCTCAACAAATGATTTTATCTAATTTACTTTGGTCGCCAAAATTTTCTTGGATATTCCTTTAGAATTCGATGGCTGTTTCTACAATCGATCATCAAAACGATCTACAAGTATAAAAATCATCAAAAAAACTTTTTTTCCGTTTTCTGTTCTTTTTTTGTCTCTTTGTTATCCACTTGTTTTGCTATTTTTTTTCGCAAAAATAGAACATTGTAACGCGATAATGTTTGCTTAAGCGCAATTTAAATAGAAATCTTCAAACAAAATGGAAATTTGTGAAGTGAAAATATTACCGTGTCTTTTCTACGAAATTTTGTAAAAGTGACTATATGTATGGTTTTGGCGTGATGGTATCGCTTCCGATTCTCTGTATCGTTGCACCACCGCTTTTCATTAGCGATTTACACACAATACACAACGATAGGAAAGTGACGTTTTCGCTCATTTCATTTCGCAATGAAATAAAAAATTTCCTATTTTTTTCAGATTTCATTTTTTTTCAGAATTTTTTCAGATTTTCAGATTTTTTTTCAGATTTCAGATTTCCTTGATTTCATTTAAGAGCAATCAGGTCCGGGTTAAAAGTCAAATGTATCATTACCAAGAACAATAAGACAAAAATTTCGCACTGAAAAATCTTTGAATATAAATTTTACACAAAAATTTCTGTATATTTTAAAGTTACGTGAAGTTAAATAATATGAATTCGTTGTGATTGATAGTCGAACTTTAAATAGGCCCTTTGTAACTATTAGAAGTACGATCGGATGCTATACAATTAGTTCAGATCAGCGATCTGTAAATCGATGTTCGATTTTTTCTGTTTATCACTTTATCACTCCACCGATGAATCATTCAACAAATGTGTTTAGTTAAGCGAAAATAAATCCTCTACGAGAGCAATAGATATCATCGAGAAACTGTTCGCTTCAATGCGAAATCGAACGAGTAAGAGTAGGCAAATTGTTGTGAAGAAGCAAAAAAAAAGTGTTCATTGCTTGATGTTTGTCACTTTAAACTCTGTTTGCGATAGTGTTCCATAAAATTAACGGAAATTCTTTCATCCCATCATTTCTCTTTACAACGATTCCAAATGATCGTAGAACACTAGAAACTATTTGATGAAAAACTTTGTCCGAGCTATATGGAAAGAGAGTTTTTTTTAAAAAAAAAGCACTACAGAATGCTCTATGCTAATGTCAACAAATCACCATTTCATGTAGAGCTGGATGTACGATAGGATATATAAGCTTTGGTTGCAAGAGTAGAATTATTCTTTATGAGCAATCTTAATTTAAGTAATCAGTTAAACATGGTATGATCGTTTGTTGATTTGACAGCAACTTCTTTCTGGTGTGTCTTATTTTCAGCTTTTAATGTAACATGACCTTCAAGCTTAAGAGGTCATAGCAAGAATATAATAGTGCGTTGAAGAAAAAAGCAAAGCTGTTGGCAAAAGTTTGTTGCAATTAAAGAAATAAATGAAGCTCTATATTAGCGTTCAGGTGCGCTGTCAACAGCTTAACTTCACTATAATTAATAAAGAACATCCAGAAGACTAAATAAATTTTCATACATCTGACTGATTCATTGTTTTTTAGTTTTCTCATCGATCATTCTATGAAATTTGTCTTGCTTATTGTTTGCTTCGTTTCGAATCTTTCCTCAAACTGATGGTCTAGTTTAATTCTTAAATGAACCCATAAATTCGAATTCAAATACTTCTGTCGATCGTAAAACATCGTTTATGATCTTCTCGACGCAGAGAAAAGATGCGTTATTTTAGGTTTTTCTGTACAGTTTGTTGTTTTCACACATCCGATCGGATAATATTCAGCGATTATCTCAGAAGAAAGACTCTTTGTTTAGTCATTTCTATGCTCATAACCACTCTATTGCGGCCGTGAGCCTTCGAATACAACTTTTCACCCCCCCCCCCCTACCTCCTCTCCTTCGTCCACGCAAAGCTCAGTACAATACGCATGTCAAATTCATTCTTGCCATGCAGAAAGAGCAGTTCGCTTAAGCACTTCCAAAGTCAACGTTGCCTTTGAGGAATACTCTGTGAGATGTGGCCTTGAAATAAATCTTCTTGGACATGCCAAGGTCTCAATGAATTATGATGAAATTCCGTCAC
>JPKZ01000987.1:163475-173786 GCA_000803305.1 Toxocara canis
CTTGTCCCGCCTACAACCTTTTCTATTTGGAACTGCCACCTCATATGCGCCCTCCATTCAGTCCCTCCCATCTCTTTTCAGATTTTTCTCTTATGGGCTGAAATCGCACAGTTCTCAGACTTTGAAATCGATGATTTAGGATGTTTGTTTTATGAAGCGAAAATTTTGAAAAAGTTCTTAAGCATTTTGCCTCGACCTTATAAGAGCTCTTCCTGATTCGCTTATGTTTTGTGTCAGCAGCCATTGTTTAGATAATACCCTATTAGACATTAGTTGCCCTGATCTATGCAGTTCAAGCTCATGTAGTTGTACATTATTTGCACTATGAGGTCCATAGAATTCCTGTCTTGCGGTTCCTTTTGACAATATGTCACACCACTTTTTACGCATCTGAGCGTCACGTTTTTTTAAGACCGTTATTTTATTTGGTCCGCACTGGCAGTGATGTGTGGGCGTCCTCTCGCGGAGGATCCCCGATCATAGGATTCCCGGCTGCAGCAGACGTCATCTTCTCACACGAGGGGGCAAAATTTCGTAATTTTCTCACTGCCGCTATAAGGGTTTGGTATTCAGGCATCAGTGGCCTCATTGCGACAGTTTTTCAATGATGGGGAGCATTCTACCTGGAAAGAAATATAGCTTTTTTGCGATTGTCAGCGACTGCATCGTTGTGGATTTCTCATATCGTAATTATCATAAGTAGTGAGTTCCATTATTTCTGTTTATCTTAATTGTTAATAAATTGAAATATTTTTTCGTTTTCTATAAAAATAGATCTCAAAATCTGAAGGCGAGGAAATATTTGCTTTCTAAATGAGAAGAAAGTGAAATAGAAAAAAGTGGAGGCACAGTACTGAAATAGAGGAATGAGTGAAAAAGATGCTGGAGAAGTACCAATGGAAAGGGTGTTGATGACTGTTTGAGGCATTCAGGTGAATAGGCCAATGCATTTTTCCCCTCTCATCTAATGGTTTCCGTCATTCCCATTATTTTTTCAATTCTGATTCAAAAAATTTCGTTCCTGTAATATGATTTTACACTCGATAAATTTGTACAATTTTCACGATCGAACTTCATCGAAGCATTTAAATATGTTGATCTCGGCACGGCGAATTGTTCACCGAGCCGGTACGGGGCTCATAGCTCAACGAATGAATCGTTTTCGTCGTTAGATTTCGGCAGTTTTTTTTTTCATCACGCCTTCATATGTTCACAAGAATGAAAAAAAGTTGAAGAGTGACAGTGAATTTGTCCTCATATTCTAGAATAGATTATGATTTTCATTCAATAGGAACGATAGAATCGTTGTGGAAAAATGTTAGCGAAGTTGATACACATGTATACGTTCGCAGAACTGTTTTCCACTTTTCTCTTGTGTTCATCGCCTACTTTGAACAGTATCTTTATAGCGTCAAACTTTAAGAGTAATCTATCTTGTAGCGCAACAAAACAAACCATTTTCTTATTTGTTCCATCGATTTCTGCGAAATATTTGTGCGTTCAATCACATTACAAAGTTCTATGTTCATCGTTTGCATGAAGTATCGCCTCAAGTGAATATGTCTCGTTCAATTTTAATCATTTTGATTTTTTTCAAAGTCATTGAAATACAAAGAAAAAATTTTGATGTCTTCAACGATTCGAGCAAAACGTTGAAGCCAATCAGAATCTTTTAATTTCTTTCGGCACTGTTCGTTCTACTTCAAAACGCCTCAGTAACACTTCAGCATGAACGTCCGCACGAAAGTTATTATCATTTTTGCGCATTTTCCTACGGTATTTTAGATCTTTTTAAAGTGGAAGCGCACTTACAAAATTATTATGCTTAACGTGCCGCAAATAGGCACTTCACCTAAGTTGTGTGCATCGAGCAAGAAACTAATTGTCTCTCGGAGAGATTCGTCGTCAATGTGGTGATCTACTGACGGGGGTCCTGTCAAAGGGGAATTAGGCGACTTTTTCATCAGTGTTTTCCATAGGCAAACACTCCCCCTCACTCCTCTCCTACCACCACAACAGGCTATAGCTCTGATTGCAAACCGCTTCCAGCAGATTTTGATCGTGGGGATATGATTACTTTGGCCCTCATGTCCTATTCAGCAGTATCGTTCGTTTATGTTGTGCTGTGTTACTGCTTCGAATTGATCACCGCGTCCGCACACAATAACAATAGCGACAAAAGGTGAAGTGAGTTGTTGAAATGAGATGCTGTTTTCGCTGCGAAGTGTTTATGTTTAAACTTTTATTCTTTCATTATTATTTGCAAGCACATCTTCACAGATCGAACTGAAAATGAACAACGCTTTGATAGCTGCAGAGAAACTGTTCCGCTGATCATTTGATTGTGTTTCACGTTCATACAAAATGTTATGAGTAATATCGCTTCTCATACTTCCACAGTAAAGTTCCAACATAGTTAAATTACTATTAATAGTTAGCTATTTTTGAATG
Organism: Toxocara canis; assembly: GCA_000803305.1. NCBI lineage: Eukaryota > Metazoa > Nematoda > Chromadorea > Rhabditida > Toxocaridae > Toxocara > Toxocara canis. Next base: position 165,927 of record JPKZ01000987.1, read on the forward strand.
ATAACAAACTTTACTTTGGACAAGTTTTATCAGGAAGCTTCGTTTAAAATAGTAATGTGCGATTCGACCTCAGTTCGCAATACTTCGAGTGTAGATTTTTTTTGTCAGTCAGTGGCACTAAAAACTAATAGCTTCTTTGCATACATGCAGTGAAAATTCATGAATGAAATTCCTTCTCCTTTTTTTTTCGTAGGGATCATATTCAAGCGATTGTTGTTCGATATTTCAACATTTTGCGGCTATCTGCCAACCTGCTTATACGACACTTATACTGCTTCTAAGAGTGTTGTTCTTAGGTTCATTCGTCGACCTCTTTGCATGATCAAAAAGTGTTAAGTCTGTGCTGGAGTTTAAAAAAAACAAACATAATATTTATAGTGTGAGATGCTCGCTTATGAGTAAAAAATTGAAATGAGCTTACCAATGAAATTTGGGTACTTGATATTGATTACGATTTGCTTTGCTTTCACACCAAATGCTCCGTGTGTTTTTTTAAGGAATTAACGTTATTTTTTTAAACCATTATTAGTTTCTGTTTCGTTTAAAATAGCCAATGGTCGTTTGGAAACCGTTGTCGGTTTGGCAAAGTCCATATCGGTTTACCTTTACTATTACCTTTACTATTCCACATATCTGTCTCAGTTTTGTATGCGTATTTGAAAGGGGGATGATGCTTGCTTGCACATCATCAAAAAAGATGTTTCTACCGGATGCACTTCAATGCACGAATAAAGTCGAACTGCACATCTGTCTGAAAAATTGCATCTGTTTCCCTTCGATGTTTCCTGTAGTGTTGTTTCAACGCCCCATCGAATCGCTCTTGCTCATTCGACGTGCCAAGCGTAACCTCAATACCCATCTCAACTACAAATGTTTACGGCGAAAAATTGGTGAAAGCAGTTAATGTTTACGGCGGTTAAAGAAAAAACCGTGGAACCTTCTATGGAAAAAAAAGTACGCTGGAATTGTGAAAATATGAAGCTGAGTCATCTCGGCTTGCTGTTTGTTCGAAATAATTCTAGTTTCTGAGCTATTGCTTAACTCATGTTATACACCAATCCAAAAATATGCACGCCAATCCAGGAAATCCAGGAAACTTGCCACATTGAGTTATCTCGTTTATGCATTCTACGGTACAATTTTACCCTATCATCGCATGTAATCATATTTGTCTTCAAATGTCAAGCAGCTAATAGGAAATTAAGCGGCTTAATGAACCATTTGAGCGCAAAAAAAAAACAATTACAGTAAATTTGTTCATATAAAAAACTAACCCAAAACTTCGTGTACCAAAGAACGGAAAATACTACTCGATTACAAAAATCAATTAGGGCTTTTCTCATTGCAGCGTTGATTACAATCAATATGGATCAAATTTAGCTCATGAATCACATCGAGCGGTGGGTCAAGTGAGCACAATAAAACAAATGCACTACTTATAGCGGATATCTTTTATGTATGATGCGCTGCAGCCGTATGTCGCTGAAGGTTTTACCTAAATTTAGGAGGGCATGAAAATTCGAAATTTCGCGCATGAAAACAGCGGTAAGCGTCTCGAGCATTAAGTTTATCGAATTTAAAAAGATGCTTTCACTGGCATGATATCATGCGCAGAAAATAGGCCTAAGATGCAATTCCTGATAAACCTCATCGGCATAGGCATTCCCTCTAACAGCGCCCATGTCCTGAGCAAAGGGTAACAAGAGCTTCGCCATTCACACATTTCCTTTCAGCGAGAATACTACGGGATACTTTGGGATTTTATAGTGAAACTGACACTCAACAAGTTGAAAAAAATATTCAACTCCTCGGCATAGCTTCCGCTTTTATAGAAATCATCACTAGAAAACCGTTAATTTTATAAACTCATGGGGATTTCCTCGAAATAATATGTATATCAAAAAATTGGATTCCGTTATCGCTTCGAAATTTTTCAAGTTTGTCGCTTCGAAACTTTTCAAAAATCCCTAAACGAAATCAACCGGTAAATACGCTCCAGTTCCCCGGTTACAAATGAAATCCTATTTATTTCAGAAATATCACTATGAGCTTTTAGCTGCAGTTTCTTCCTCCTCCACTACACCATCTTGGCCAAAGATTCTTCCTGTTCCTCATCCTCCCCCTCCTTCCTGTATCCCATCCTTCCAATTTTTGGTAGAGCTATGCATATCAGTATCTTCACCTGGAAGTGTCCGTTTTCTTTGCTAAAAGAGGTGTGTTGGAAGAAAAAAAAACGAAATGTTTTGTGATTTATTTCGGTTTGGTTTACTTTTAAACGCCTAATCAGCAATAGATTATATTTTCATGCGAACGAAGACGCAAAAGTTTCATTAATTTTTCGATTGTGATATTGATAAATGCGAAGAATTCCCGTAGTAAAACAATAGCGTTTTCGAAAGCAAAACGTATCACGAACGAATATCGCTTAGAGGGATTATTGTAGCACTCATTGATGATACATCAATCTCACTGTTCTTGACGAGTCGTTTTTTAGGAGGCGTTACGAACGAAAAGAAAGAAAAAAAAATTTGAAGTTGATAAATGATGCCGACATTATTTATATTTCTTCACTTGGTAAAAAGCGGACAAATTTCACTCAACATGATTGCTGCGATTTTTTTTGTTCGACCGAATAATTTCTTCTTTGTAATGAATATTTGCTCACCATCGAGTTCTTCATTTTCTTTTTATACCGCTCCTCTATTTACCTAAAGTGCTTTTTTTTTTGTGATGCACACTGATGCATCTGTATATGTCGCTTTAGTTGACTCGCTACAAAACACTTTAATGGATGCTGTACGTATGTGCGCTTCTATTGAAAACTTCATTTCACAGTCCCATTCAGTTCGTCATCCTATCGTTTGATCCCGACGAGCATTCTCCGTGAAAAGAATCCAGAAAAGAGGATAGCAAAACGCAATTCTCTGCACTCTTTTTTTTAAAGTATCATTTTAATCTCCATCTTATCGCTTTACCCGGCTCTTAGTTCTGCTAACCTGATGGCCGTCGTTTATTCGGTCCGGCAAAAAATTATCAGGATGATTGCATGATATCAGACCAAATTGCAAAGTTGCATAAGACTGTTGATTATGACAAAACAATTCTGCGAGTTATTTTAGCGGCTTTTTGCACAAGGAAATTGACTGCTCTCTCAATTTACCTTGTAGGAGTCTTGTTGTGACGCTTCAGTTGCGCGGAATCTTTTTTTTTCTTGCTACATGTAGACCCGTTGGAAGAAATGCGACGTTTAAGGCTCACATAAGCTCAAACATTTGGGCACAATTGGATGAGACTAAATCAAAGCACGCCATTAGACGGAAAAGAAAACCTCAGGCGAGTTGATGTGCTTCAGATTCATCGATTGCAATCGCAATGAAAAGTAAGCGAAAAACAAAACAGCCTCCATTAGGCGGAAACAAATGGTACAAGAGGCGTTATTCACCATCTTTTTTAGATTGGGTAACATCTTGCACAATTCGCCGAATAACTTTCTTAGCTGAATCTCGAAATGAGCTCGCGTGGGACTGTGGATCTCAAAAAAAACTTTTAGGGAGAGTGAGGAGAGGAAAAAAAAGGGTGTAGGTGATGAGAGTAATGAGTGCAAAGACTTGGCCACAAACAAAGGTGTATTTATGCTGAATGAATGCCATCATAACAGAGAAACGACTCCTTCCAATCAAATTGTTTCAGAAATTCTGTGAAATTTTCAAAATTCGCCACCACCCACTTCTGGTTTGTCCAGGCCAAAATTCAGTTGCTCTGTCAGAATTTTCAAAATCACTTCATAATTTTTAAAACGTCTCATTGACGTTCCAGTTTTGCCGAATTGTTCGAATGTTAACATCTTACAATTTTCTAGCTTGCTCAGCTATCGTTAATCCTCACAAACTTTTTAAGTTAACATTGTTCGTAGGGTCAACAAAAATTTATAGTTTAATTCGCTGGGAAAGAAGCCGAATGTGAAGCAATTTTGAAGCGTATTTGTGCAGTTTTTCGTTGCCAAAATTGCCGTACGGCGACGACCATAGAAGAGCATTTTACATCGTCGCATCGATTGTTTCGGAAGCGTATGCGTGTGTGTCACATCTTCATTGCTTCCACATATTCGTGCTCTCTGCACTTATGGGATTCGTTCTAACACAGTTCATGTTTATCTCGAAAACTGCTTACGTTTTTAGTTTGCAGCGAAACACTGCCTTGAATAGAGATTCTATGCAAATATATATTCCCCATACTCACAACTAGAGCTTTCTTTGAATACATTTCATTCTCCTTTCTAAATAGTAATCGTTTCGAACATTTTATGACATCAACAAAATCTGGGATATATATTTGTTGAAAATATAAGTAAACCATGTACACCTGTGGGGGATGAAGAGCCCAAAAAGCGGAAGCTTAAAGGGTTCCATTTCAAAATTTAAAAAAAAAAAACAAAGAAAGAACGAAGTTACGAGTTCTGAATCGTTATCATTATCTAAGAGAAGTGCAAACTTTGCTAATCCGATGAATCAAACCGAAAAAGAGTATTTATATGGAACCGAAGATAAGCGACATAGCAAATTGCGCACAAGTAAAATTCCCCATGGAGTTAAGGAAATGGATGGTTTGGAAGTAGTCTTCTTCTCTTTCCCTCAAGATTTAAACCCATCCATTTGAAAATATCTTCCAGCTATCAGAAAAGTTGACTTCATGAAAGTAAATTTGGATGCTATATGTGAGCAATGAGCGAATATTTTTCAACTAAAAGTTAGTATCCTTGGAAAATTTTATGCTAGAATAAATTTTTAAAAAAATATTTTTATCCGAGGAAAAATTTCAACGGGTACTTTAGCTGTACGGAATCGACGTATTTCTTTTACTATGTAAGATCACATGTGTTTTGGAATGCAACACTATAAAATACTTTTTTGTTCAATGAGAATTTTGGTCGAGCGGAATAGATGAAAATTTGCTTGTTTTTTAATTTTGCCTTTTTAACGCCTTTATTCAACAAACATTCGTTATCTAAGCAATTTAATGAGTTACATATAAAGAGAAAAATATGCATAAATAAAACGAACAACAATAGGTGAACGAACATTAAATGAAACGATTCGTGCTTTAATTTTTATGGAAATTCGAAAAAGAAACAATAAAAAGGTTTCTTATCTCGATGATAAAATAATAATTTTAAATTTTTCAAAATTTTTATAAAGCAAAAAGTTGCATTTCCGATGCGAAAAATATCGATCGGAAAATATAAATAATGATTGAGTTTTAATCAGATTTACGAAAAATATGCGAAACAAAATTTGAGACGAAAAAATGCGCTTTGAAGATTTTAGGAAGGTATTCAAAAAGGATAAAGAAGAAATGATTAAAAATGAAGCGAAATGAGGAAATGAAACGCGAAAAATTCTCGTATGCTTTATGCGTTTTGAAATTTCTGTGGTACACTCTACTTCACGCAATCGTCTTTCACTCGTTCAGCGAAATGATGAGCAATTTTTCAAAATTTTGCCCTCTCCACTCTCATTTATTTTTTTAAAAGTAGAAATTTATTGAAAACTGTTCATTTTTGTTGAAGATCTTGGCGAATATTAAAACTGAATCTATTCAAATTTTTGTTGCGCATTTATGTGGCAGTTCAGTTTCGTTAATTTTGTCGAGCTGTGAACCTTGTTGAAGCAAAACTTTTTTCGTCTTTCGAATATTTCATATCTCGTCTAGCTTAACGCAGTTATCGGAATCATGGTTGCAAAAAAGGGAAAAACGTTTTTTACGAAACTGAAGTGTATCGGTTAGTGATAAGAGAACCTGAAGTTTATTAGGTCCCGCGTAGGATTACTAGCGTCTCCAGTTCAGCTAAGATTACGTCGTTCGAATTTCGACTGTTTAGAAGGTTAGAATTCTATGTTGAAAAACATGTCATACTTGTAATGGATGGTGAAGAAACTTTCAAATTGGAAAGAGGGCGTCTAACACTTGAATATGCAATGTGTAAGTATGTCTAGGTTATAATGGTTCAGTTTGACATATAGTAAGAATTGCGCTGTACAGGTAACGAACGTAAAATGCCCTATCAGTACGTTACACATCGAAAGGTAACATTGTGTTACTCGTTACTCACTTACTTCGTCCGTGCACTTTATTATGAAATCGCGTTAAGAAACCCTTGTTGAGGACTGAATGATTTATTCAGATAAATTAGAAGATTTATCAGGGGATACCCTAAATAGTGACACAGCATAAAATTTTGATAATGCTCGGTATGGTTTTATTTTGGAGCAAATAGTTTAAACTTGTGGAAAAAATTTGACTGCGCGGGTCTAGTATTACGTCGTAAGAGCGATTTGAAAACTTGACTCTAACTTTGCGGCCTTTTTGCCGTGCCAGAATTTGTGATGCGCCCGTATTATAGAAGAAATGAACTAACAAAGAGTGTACAGGTTTTAATTTGCTCCTTGCCTTGATGGAATAAGCGATAAAGATAAAATTCCTGTATCTTTTGACGTATAAAATGCACGTTTAGCACGATTCGATTTTTGTTACTCATATGCCAGTAATGTTCCGTCTCAGCATCTTTGCATTCCGTAACGGTGACACAATAAGGTTGCAAAAACCTTAGATCTTTTTTTTTTTGGCTCCTAAAGTATGGTGTATGTATGAATCGTGTTGTGTTAAGGAGGCAGTGTACGCGACAGGCGCCATATAGCAATCGCACAAAGGGCGCACCATTTCATCTCTTATTCATATGCGCTTTGAATGAAGATGCATTGTTGAACGCTAGCTTTACCGAAGTTGACCCGCTAATTGTGTTCATTTGTTATGGCAGTGTTTCGATTTAAGCACCATCATCTCAGCGTGGAACACTGCCGTTTGTAACAGTGCCGTTTGTAAATAAAATATAAGTAAAGCGAAGTATAGGGAACGAGGAAGTTGGCATAATGGGGAAATAAAAGCGCTTTGTAAAAGTTATTCAATTTGATCGGTTGAAATTTCCTTAAATTTTCTTTTAGAGCTTACTGTGACTTGCTTAAAAGGGGGATACCTTTTGTGGTATACTAGTTCCTTGACGTCTAATTGCTCGTGAAACAAAATGTGAAATAATCCTCAATCAACACTTTTGCATTCCTTCATCATACGCGTCGAACCTTTCTAACCAAATTACCTTAATAACATCAGTAGCCATTCGTAAAGATTGTGGTTGCGCAAATGAGGATTTTTTGAAGCCCAGGAACGCTTCGGCGTGATTGAAATTAACGACAAAATAGACAGCGTCCACTCTCGCCTTTCACTCTTATTTCGCCTCTTTTTTTTTTTCATAGAAAACGATTTCTTTGAAGGCTGAGCACGTTGTAGCGATTTTTGGATGAGTCGGAGTAGCCGCAAACCGGAGCACGTTATCGCTGTCAGTAGCAGTGTCGTATCACTCTCAAATCTCTGATCTCCTGGGAACTTTGGATATCGTTTGAAAGAGGCTTCAACGGATTGGAGTTAGGGAGACAGCACTTATCACAGTGCAAAGTGTTGATCCGACAAAGTAGCCAAAATGAAGCTTAGATTAGTATGCATTCCTCAATGGGTTGTTTTAAATGCGATGCCTGCATCACCTTCCATATGAAAACTCTCTTGCATGCAGTGCATAGTTACAACTACACAGAGATCGACCAAAGCGGTACAACCATTTTGTCGAATGATAGTGAAATTGCCTTAACGAAACTTGGAAATTGTCTTATCGAAATTTAATTTCCCTTTTGGAATACCTGTTTACTGCCCAAATCTTAGCGTTGTTTCTTTTTGAGCAAAACGAACTTCGAAATGAAAATAGCGCGTATACATTGGTAAGTCGAAGAATTTTTAATGTGACGGCAGATGTAG